>JAUTBX010030006.1:0-11308 GCA_032361465.1 Lepetodrilus tevnianus | reverse complement strand
CACTGACGGATGATACAATTAGGATTGGAGATTGCTATAAATTGGTTTAAATCTACTTTGCTGGTAATCTTTCAACGGAGAATGATGAGCCAGTTTCAAAGACGATTTAGTATTTGGAAACTTTGTTCAGTTTTAATTAAATTGAACGTGATCGTTGGCTCATTATCCACCTATTAAATGTTTACAACATACTATGGTAATAAATGTATACAACCAAGCTGAGTAGCCTAACTGATGTATTATGATCTCTTACTTTGTTTAACCAGCATTTTCAATTCGTTCATATTTCAGTGAACAACCATAACAAATATATTTTAAAATAATAAATTGAAAAGTAAGAATATGATTTATTTTTAATTAAATACTTAGTCTACTTAGTTCTAGTATCTAGTTCAAACGTAGTGAAAGAAATAGATGCCAATTCTATTAAAACATCGTGAAATATCATCTTTTATACATGTATATTTCAATAGACTTTATACTCTACTACGGGCATTGCATTGCTATCATCCACTTTCGTCTTGTAAGCCCTATACTAACTCTAACCATGCCAGTATAGGTATAGGCCTACGTGTATTTATACCGCTGGGCGCCATTCATTATTTCTCCAGATTGATGACAGGAAGATCCTCAAGATGTCGCTCATCTATAATTTAGATTGAGAATAATTTCAATTATCCTACAACACTCGCCACTGCTGGAAAAAACGCCGGATTGTTTCCCTTCTGAATTACGTTAATGTCCCGGAAGTAAGCAAATCTCGCCCCAAGCCACGCGCAGCAACGAGATCTCCTTCACAAGCCATCCTGACCAAATGACGTTCTCATTGCAAATTAAATATCCTGTTGGAGAATAAACCTTGTGAATATTGTATGAGCAGCCGTTGGCGTACATTGGTATTGATGCTATTTTGGCAAGAGAGAAGGCATACTCATTATTTCACTGCTCGTTTTCTTATCAAGTATAACCGAAAATAGTAACTTAATAGTATATGACGTATAGTAGACCCTACATGACATATTCCATATAACAAAGTACGATATGGAATTATATGAAAATCATTTAAATCATTCGTGCCTCGAGAATGCAACACGGTTTTTTTCAGTACGATTTCATGCTCAAGCTAATATTGTATAGTAAAATAAAGTACGATGTAGAATCATGTGAAAATAAATTTCATCGTTCGTACCTCGAGATTGCGAACCTTAAATATCATTGTGATATTTTATATAAGGATTTCTGAACAAAATTTGTTAACATGAAATCAAACTCATAAAACTTTCGTAATCTCGAGGACAGATCTGTACAAGAAGTCTTGAAATAGCGCAGTGAAATTCCTACAACATATTCCACATAATTGGGAATTGTCATAATCATGCCTTCATTGCAATGTCAATGCATTCAATTAATATTTGACATCCATTTGAATGGACTTTCTAACCCTGTATATGTTGCACTACAATGAAATCGACTTTTTTAAGTTTAACATGTGCTATTTTGAATTTTGTTTATGATTAACCGTGTGTATCTGCGTGTGTGCATGTGTGTGTGAATGCGTCGGAAGTTTACCCCATCAAAACATCTATGAACGTATCGCACATATCATTCATTCGCAAGCCTCTACAAGAGAAACCAGCAGTCGATATCGAAGTCTTCAGATACCATTATGAGTTTTCATCTGCCCACGTTGCTGCATTTCACCAACCAGCATACTTCTGTTTTTGAAACGAGAACCGCAAACTTGCTTTCAGCAATGATCACAGGACCGCCGCGTCACCTACAGAATGTCCTCTCATGGATTCTTCCTACGCAAGATGACTAGAAAACGCGTGATTCTGTCACAGAATGCATAATCATTGAGCCTGATTATCCTGATGCTCCGCCAGTGTTTGCACGTCGTGTTTATCCGACCATATTAAGAGTTCCCGCACAGCGAGCAGAAGCAGACGACACTTCTACCGTTGTCCAATGTGAAGGAAGCAAGTGATCCCAGATCAAATGAAGAAGCCTCTTGTATGTTCATACCAGAGCCGCATAGGGCCATCATCCCAGGCCAACAATCAACAACAACAGGTTCAAATTTAAATTCCATTCGCGATTTATCATGGCGCGATTTCGGCATCAAAGACCTGCGCAGGCCCTTCTCAAACACTCTGGCTGATTTTTCTGATCGAATAATTTAATTTGCGGATGAGTTTAATTGATCGAGGGACAAGGGAGCGCGAACGAGAGGAGTACAAGTTTGTTTTGACTTTAGGAACGACCCTGAGCCAAGACGTATTGCGACCTTGTTCGCTGGGACTTTCTTTATCGTGTTTACCTGACGGAGGTAAGCTAACACGATGATTCAGTTACCATCGACATGTCACAGTCGGGATGTCCCGATGCTTTTTTGTTGCTTATCGTGCTCCGATCCTCTCTCTGCGAGGAGACGTTGTTTATAGGGGTGTGGAAGGGAGGGGAGGGGAGCCTATAGACAGTTGGTCATTATTGTCTTTGTTTATACCATCAGACACGATTTTGATGTGTTTGCAATGGAATAATTTCAAAGGCAAAAGGGTTGTAGTATTTCTGCATCGCTTCAATTGAAATGCAATCATACACTACTTGGCATGTAAATAATGTATGGCATTTACGTTAGAAATATGACGCGTCCCTAAGTGCGGTGTTTTTTCCCCAGAAGATATGCGCGGACACCGGAGGAGTTGTGTTGCTTTAAACATTGAATTCCAATTCGTATTGAAATTGCACTCGAAAAGGATGCATACCGTACATGTGGAAACACATATTCATGTAGTATTAGCATTACTAAATATTACAAGTTCAGTGAAGACCATAAGCAGATCAATTTCACTTGAACCTCCCACGACTATAGTACACTTGTCATTGAGACTAGACTAGCGAATTCAGCAACCCCTCATTGTAATACAATGAATACTACATATAACTTATACTAACTGGTATACCAGACAGACATACAACTAGGCACATTTATTCTATAATAATACGATAATGGTGCTACAAGAGCTATAACATCATATTATGTAATAGTGTAAACGGATGAAGATTACAGGGTACACTTCTGCATTGACAGTTAGATAAACAAACCGACTGGTGTCTGCGTAGAGGGAAATTTCGACACTTTATAGACGTTGGTTATAACCTGTGTTGCTCCCAAATATGATCAATCGGTTGCTTATGGTATAATATATTGTTGAGTATTTTCTACATTCTAGATTGTGTTCATGGTGGAGTGTTTTTTGGCTGCTACACCGGTAAGCGTCTGCTAACGTGTTGCGTCGTGTAACGCCGTTAAAAGTATGAATCCAGCTTTAGAAACATTAGTGTTCCATTATATTCATACGTCACACATGCAGCACTTTTTCTACTCCAAGCTTCAGATACTATTCTGGTATACCGATACTTTGAAGTTAGAAGCGCTACATCAGGAATGGTGCGATTCTAGTACACTGTACTTCATAAGCCTGATGTGGTATACTAGTATTACTAAGTATGTATCGTTTCACAGAGCTCTCTTAGCCGCTAAGAGATCATATAAGCACTCTCTTTGCCGATAGCTACATTGCTAAGAGAGTGCTATGGTCTCTTAGCGGCTATATAGGAGAGCTCCGTGAAACGATACCCTGAAGTAGTACGATTCTGGTATATTTCAGAAGCACTAAGCGATACGATGTACATGCATTTCAGAAGCGTGTCCTTTACCTCCATCGTTGCAAATAGGTGAAAGATTCCCGCAGTGACGTTAAACTCCATATTCACTCACCTTTACCTCCATACTTCAAAAACGATTCTACACTTCAGAAGCGATGCTAAGCTATATACTTCAACAGCGTTATGATTCTGCGAGTATACTATAGAAAACGTCACGGTTCTAGTATACATGTACCGCTTCTGATTCTATAGTAGAAACCCGACGATTCCTCCATAGGCATAAATGGCCATTCAGATACACTAATGAAACATAACCAGCTGGTAATTATTCTGGTGGGCTTTGAGCTAACCAAGAACAACGCTTGTCGTATGTCTGTGATTACCTTTAGAAATATGCATACTGCACATTATCCAATGATGTCGTCATTTCTCGTTTTACGATGACAAATTTCATCATTTGTTCAGCGTGTTGTTTTCTTGTACTCATCCTAGTTCGTAGGATAGCATTAGCATAATGATGATGATGTAGTAAATTACACCAATCTGTTGTCACTGAGCATCGAAATCACATTTACAGATGTGACAATATATTTGTGGACATCATTGTCTGCAATGTCGTCCTTCAGAATAATGCCATCTCCACGTGTGTGAATTCTAGAATAGTATTACTAGTATTTATGTTAATTCTGGTGGTATTTGTGAATTCAAGCGTATTTGAATTTTTAGTGGTATTTGTGATTTCAAGTGTTATGTGTGTGTATTCTAGTGGTATTTGTGAATTCAAGTATACGGTATGTTAATTTTTAGTGGTATTTCGAATGTTAATTCTAGTTGCGTACTATAGTATGTGAATGCTAGTGGTATACTATAGTATGTGAATTCTAGTGGTATACTATAGTAGGTGAACTCTAGTGGTATACTATAGTATGTGAATTCTAGTGGACGATGTGAATTCTAGTTGTTTACGTGGATTCTAGTGGTGTTTTAATGGTATTATGTAAATTCTACTGGTGTGTGTAATTTTCAGTGGTACCGGTATGTGTGAATGAAAGTGGTTTCGATGAATTTAAGTATATGCATGCATGTGAATTCTATACCTTGGAATGCATAACGCATACACAATGCAATTGCAACCCATTTTAACAACAGAACTAAAACATACATGTAACAGATTTTATTTCCTCTTGGCACGTAGAACTCACATGCACACACACGCGCTCACACACACATACACCCGTCGCACACACTTGCACTTATATGTTCATACAATCAGAACTTGTTGGTCATAAATAAAACAGTACATGAAGACACAACGGGACAATAACAAGATTTGCTTATCCTCTGAGATTTGAGGAACATTCTGCACGTTACCCCTACCCCTCTGCTCAGTAACATGACCAAAATAAATAGGCTTACAATATCAATGTCCCCATGCTTAAATACTAGTATAGGCTACGCTGTACATGTTATTACACTGCAAGTGAATTAATGTCTGGCTCTAGTTTACATATTAATTTAATTATGTTACGATACGACTCGCGAGTCACAACGGACACAGATGTATTATAAGTACATGTATATGGAAGTGTATAACATTGATCTTTGGATGTTATTCTCACATTGGCAGTGATGTGGTTCGTAAAAGCTTAATAAAGTTAAAATAATGGATGCCATCGCAAAACTCGAAAAACAAAAGCACGTTTTGTTTCCTTCTCTCGTTAAATGAACCAAGCAGGTTAAAGCGTTGTATATATATACGGTAATATAGTAAATTAAAAAATAATAAACCATTAACATGTTACGATATTAAAAAAAACATATTGCACTCGACTATACAAATAACAACTTGAATATTTCTTCAACATCTTGAAATTTACTCAATGCACCAACATACCAGATGTTATTTAATACATACTAGCAACAACAATTCATCGTTGATAGACAATGCATGTTCACATTGACAACATATTGGTCATAATTCTTGTGATGTTAATAATGACAAATATCAGTTCATTATCTGAACATAACAAGTACAGAGAATTTTGTTTAAATCCAATAACATTTTGGTTGGTTTCCGCTAGTCTGTTCAGAGGTGCCTCTCACAAATATTAGATACCCTGGTAACATAATATTACGAGGTATTCAATATTTGTGACCGGCACCTGTTTGTCTGCGGCATCTAACGGTACCTCATATTTTGAGTATTTGTCCCTTTGACTTCAGTTAAACCTTTTATTGTAATATATTTTCTGATCGAATATTTGTTGACACAGATTTAAATTAGATTAGACTTCTTTAAATTTCCTATAAACTATGTAGGCTACAGTATATGCAGTAATAATATTGGGGTTAATCTGTTTCTGTTCAATATACTAGTATAGAGCATATTGGGAGATATGGTCAAATTATTTTTAGATTTATATTTGAAATGCCATAAATTAATTAATTTTCAATAGTCGATATTCTTCTACTGAATGTTTATTCAATATCATAATTATATTAAGCTGGATTTCTGCAGATTGTTTGTGTCGTAATCAATGTATAATTATACGACGTAAAATACGGTGTCATATAGTGACGACACTGCCACAAATCATTGGTTATATTCAAACGACCAATCGGATTAATTATTGTATAGACGCATCTCCGTAATGTCAACAGATGAGCAGTTCACAAATGTTAGTTTCACATCCTGACTCAATTGCTTCAGGATGTGTCCTCCTGATCCGAAGCTTGTACAAGTGTGTCCAGTTTCTAGCTGCGGTTTCCAACCGACGGTTTAGAGATTCGCAAAGCGACATCAACCATGTCACCAAGTCCTTGTCTTCGTTGGTTGTGAGCGACGCCAGCTCCATTGATATAGGCGTATTGCGGAGGAACACAAATGGTCAGGAAGAGCACAGCCTGGTATATCTTGTCATCTTGTCAAGGCAGCTCTCATTTCTTCAACGTCCATATCATTCCTTCGTCCGTTCACAAGCATACGTCTGGTATCGAACAATCGTCAGAACAGTGACCGATTCTCCCCAGCGCTTGGAACTCTTTCACAACGTCGTGGCGTTACAGAAACGCATCTTGCAGTCCTTCCTGAGCAATGGTTGTCGCCAAACCAGGACCATGTATAAGTTCGAGGTCTTGTTTTCCTGCGACTTTGTAGTAGAGTTGGTACTATGGTGGTCCCAGATGTGGCGGGCCTAGTCAATAGACGATGTTACCACAGCCGTTGATTCCGAGTCTCATCTCGTGCTCCCGCGCCTTCAGTCTAAGCGCGGCGATGCTAGAAGACCTTCGCTCGGAGTCCACGACTCCGGAAGTCGGAGAAGATAGCCCAGGAACCGGGGAATTAATGTCAAAGAATTCCCTGGCTTTCGCAGCCGACGACGTCATGCTCGCCAGAAGGTGCTGAAACGTTCCCGGCGGAGGGACCGGAACCGATAGAGGCGTGAGCGCGCGCAGTCCTAAACCGGAAGCGCCTACACCGGAAGCGAGTCCGAAGGTCACGGGACTGTACAGAGGCGGGGTCACGGACGAAAGGGACGTCGAGAGACTGTATCTGCTGAGCAATTGGTTCTCGTATGATTTGAGGAGGAGGTCGGGGTATGACTGGTGTGGGTGAGCGGGCTGTGGGGGCAGGATCCCCCGGGACGCCATGCTGATGGTGCCGGTGTATGGCGAGTAGGGGTGAGCCTGGGTGCCAACCTTCTCCTTCTTCCTCCACTTGGCCCGCCGGTTCTGGAACCACACCTGTAACAATATAGAAAAAATAACTATTAAACCCAATACAATTTTTTTTTTTTTTTTTAATTTAAAGCGTAGCTGATATTTAGCTGACGGGAATTTATATACCAGAACAACAGTTATTATAGCAAACAACGGTAAGACGAAGTTCCTTAACATTTTAGTCTTTGAATGCATAATTTATAAGCACCAACTCACTGAAAATATAACAAAGAATTAATGGCATTTGTCATATATTTAAATGCAATACTTTTCATGGCATCATTAGCATACAGGATCATGAATTTCAGACCCCTTTCATAATTACAACCGTTAACGGAAATGATGCCGTTTTCAGTTAAGAAACATATTGGAAGACTTATGAAAAGTAGTACTTTTATAATTAGTGCATTTATAAAAATACATATTTAATATTAAAATACTAATTGACGTGAGACAATAGCGGTCTCACAGATCGAAGATATGTGAGTTAATTAATTAATTTCGATTTCAACATAATTAATTAATTTGAGGTAATATCAACGGACTATGTTTACATTGGTTTACATTAATTAGTATTATTTAAACAACTCGAGTACAAAAACCGTTTGTATTTAACCAACACGTGCATTGTAAAGTCAAGTGTTGATCGACAGCCGTCAATCATTGTTATACCTTCAAGTGCATGAAATGGGGTGTGCTTTAACCGAGACTATTCAGCGGTAAGTTGTATAGATGAACATTTAACGCTGTTTTGAGTTAACTGTCGTCATTGTGTAGGTGTGTGACCCAGTCAAATACCGGCAAATGTGTGCGCGTACCCCCTTCCGAATACACTGTTTACTTTCTAATTATTTCTGAGAGGTGACACTTGAAAAGACGGAGGAACCGCGAGACAGACTTCACACACAAGACCAACCCGCTCACACAAAGGTGCATCCGAGGTTGACAAAATATATACTAAGAACTCAAGAAAGTCAGAAATCATATTATACGACCACCTACATGTTCATGTAGAATAACCCTTACGCAGTATTGTAAAACATACTTTCTGTATAGTGATCACAACAAGTCTGGTGATATGTGTACTACTATATAATAAACTGAACTACTAGAGTCACTGCTGTCGTAATGCACACTGTTATAAATAAGGATAACGAAGTTATTTATTAATTAAATACATATTTATTTATCACCGGAAGTACCAGAATGAATAGTGCTTAAGCGTTACCACATCGCAACAACGTATAAAACAACCGTAATTATATTGCATTTTTCGCATCATATTGATTTTATGTTAAGAACATGTTGAAATAAAATATAAAATACTCGAAGAACAAGATTGTGAAGATGCCCTCAACACATGCATCTAGTCTTGTATCAAACCACCCTTAACGCCTTTCCTGCTGGATTTATACCAATTACCGCTGCACATCCGGGTGATCATGACCCCAACATGGTTAAGGTTAACTGTCGAGTTTGCTGGTACAAATTGCTACATGTATCGGCGTCTGTATTTCCTGACCCGAACCAAGAAGTCCGTGTTCAAAGGTCAGCGGCTGTGACTACCTCTGGTCAGGTGTGTGCAAGGTCGGGGGTTAATTGTCGTGGACGCCAAGGTAAACACAGGTAAAGGCCTCATTCTGACCTGAAGTCAGGTCCTCTAGTCGTGTTGTTCTTTTTAGCGACAACTTCACTGATTGGACTGCGGAAGCGGGATGCAGCATTGGACACTGTTATAATGACTATTGGAACCAGTACAGAGGAGGTGGTGTAGGTCTATGTGTGTGTGTGTGCGTGAGTGCGTGCGTGTGCGTGTGTGTGTGTGTGTGTGTGTGTGTGTGTGTGTGCGTGAGTGCGTGCGCACGCGTGTAGGGAATTTTGGGTATGTGTTAACGATCTTATAAGATAACGGATCAAAGTAGTGTTTGTCAAAAAACTTGAAGGGGCATGTTGAAATCAAAAGCCTCCGTTTAGGATCAACAAGAAGCTAGGATCAACCGGATGCCTACTGGCGTTAAGAATTTGGCATTATGCTATCCAATTACCATTGTACAATTAGCTAACTGATGACTTCATACCCGATGACATAGTTCAGCTTCACGAGCAGCAGGGCCGGTGACGTGACCAAACATATAGCAAAAACTGACTTATATTAGCCCCTTTATTAATACCGGCCCAGAAGTCTTATTTCCCTTCCTTTAACCCTCGTCATGCTGGAGGCAACCAGATATGCCCTAAAGAGACCTGTGCATAATCCAGCAAGGAGAGGGTTAGAAGATGGAGTCGGTGTAGGATTCAATCCCAGACAGTTAGACCAATGGCATCCTCAATTTACTCAAATGGCTCCTCAAAGTCGTAGGCGTGTCTTATAACACTAAACATTCAGATCATTGTGTCCGGCGTCTCCTCGGCGTTATGTTAACACTACAGCTGTTAATTGTTGTCAGACCAGTAGTGTTTGTATGCATCTCGTGCAACCGAGGCGTGATTTGATATCCAGGTACCGGTGTAGGTATAGAAAGACCCAGTCAGAATAAATAGAATTGCGGCATGTCAAGAGCAGGCTGGAAGATAGGCCTATGTATTTTGATACCTTGTTAGACGTTCTAGCACAGCGCAACCTTTCTCCACATCTTATCAGCTAGACTAGTTTATGAATGGGCCAATTTTGACACGTCTATTTAACATAAAAGACCTATAAAACGCGTAATTTGGAGCGGTATTAGTTTTGTAAAGATTGATATTAAGCACTTTAAGTGAGAGCCAATTTACATGGAACTCTCCCAGGGTATGGCAGTTGACAGCTCACACTTTTAGCAACCCGAGACACCGGGAAATAATGAAGTCTCCCTCGACGGAGCCACTTCAAGGACCAGCGTCGTGGCTCGTTCTGGAATGAGTTCCATCTTGAGCACGTCTCACAATTATTGTTATGGTTTCTATGAATTATCTTTGAAAAAGTTTATAATGCTAATAGAAAGTTGACAGTTGTGAGTCAATATTTGACGCCCGATAAACATCACTAAAAGCCACGACCACGTACGGGGACTATTTAGCATGTTGTACAAATGCGGATTCGAACACGGACGAACGTTTACAGGTATTATTTCGCCGGTTGCGTATTCCGCGCAAAGGTGATGTCGTAAAACGTGTTGAAAACACTATGAGAGGCAGCACAAGACAGTACACACGTTAATTAGTGTAACAGAATAGGGCCTAAACATTTACCATGCAGTTTCGTGAATGCTGATTGCTATTTGGCCAAACAATGACTATCAACCTAGATTCATACTTTTAACGGCGTTACACGGCGCAACACGTTAGCAGACGCTTACCGGTGTAGCATCACAAAAACACGCCCCATGAAGCACGTGCTAGCGAGTTGCGCCGTGAGCGGCCGTTAAAAGTATGAATCCAGCTTTAGGGATATATTAATGACTGATTATGACAACGGCGGCGATGACGATGACGACAACGATGATGATAGTGGTGGTGGTGATAATGATTGATGATGATAATGATTGATTGATGATGATGATGGTGGTGGTGATGATGATGATGATGATGGTGGTGGTGATGATGATGATGATGATGATGATGATGATGATGATGATGATAATAATAGTGCAATACCGTATTAGAACAATGGCAGTGTCCTACAAGTGGTCTTCAGTCGGTTTTAATATTACGGTTCTAGGCACTTTTTTATTTTTGTTTTACTATAATTATATAGACTACATTTAAAAGAAATATATATTCAATTGCACATCATAACTGTTGGCTTATATAAACTGAATAGTCATTTGAAACCAGAAACATATTATATAGTTCTTTAATCTTTATCAAGAGCGAACAAATCAATTCCATTCATTGAAAAAAAATTATTTGAAAAAACCTGAAAAGAAACGATCCGTCA
>JAUTBX010030005.1:0-16317 GCA_032361465.1 Lepetodrilus tevnianus | reverse complement strand
GTATGACACTATATGTCAGTGATTAGGTCAACGATAAGGTCGACGATTAAGTCAGCGACTATTTCAATGAAAGTCAGTATGACACTATATGTCAGTGATTAGGTCAACGATAGGGTCGACGATTAAGTCAGCGACGATGTCAACGTGTAGGTTAATGCTTAGGTCAGTCACTGACTAGGTCAACGATAGGGTCGACGATTAAGTCAGCGACGATGTCAACGTGTAGGTTAATGCTTAGGTCAGTCACTGACTAGGTCAACGATAGGGTCGACGATTAAGTCAGCGACGATGTCAGCGTGTAGGTTAATGCTTAGGTCAGTCACTGACTAGGTCAACGATAGGGTCGACAATTAAGTCAACGACGATGTCAACGTGTAGGTTAATGCTTAGGTCAGTCAACGACTAGGCCAACGGTTAGGTCACGTGTCTAGGTCAATGACTAGGTAGGCCAATCACACTCTACGTCAACGGTTAGGTCAAATACTATACCAACGGGTAGCTTACGATCAGATACATTTCAATATTATATGCTATCGACTATGTCAAATAGTAAGTTAAGGATTATGTAGCACTTATTGGGTCATCGATTAGATCAACAAACATTTTGTGGACAACATTGATGACTGTTGCAACATACCTTTGAATATTATGACTAGATAAACATTTAGGTGAATGATGCGATCAACGAAAGATCAATGGCGATGCCATCGAGTAGATGAGCTATCAGATCAATGCTAAGATCAACGACGAAACCAATTGTGATGGCATCGACTCTACAGATCAACGATTAGGTGAATGATTCGATCAACGAAAGATCAATGGTGATGGCATCGACTATAGCAACTATTACGTTCTGTGTCTTTTGTTCAACTCTTACAGCAAATGCTTCTTTCCTGACAACGAACAAGCGGTCTGTCATGATGGTGAATGCCACCAAACCCTTCTAGACTAAGGATATGAGACAGACAGTTATTAGTACTACAGTATACATACGATATTGCCATTGATCGGCCTTTAGGCCTATTTTGTGTAGAAATTCCAATAATATATAAAAAGTACAATACAACTACTAGCATAGTGAAGGGTTCGTACAGTATAATATTACAGTTCTGTGAAGAGGGCCAACAGGAAATGAAAGTTTGAATGTCGGGAAGACCAGGGGTGCGTTCAAAGAGGCACGCGGCTTACAAGTTGCTTACCTAACTAGCCACTGTCTTAGGAGTTGCATGAACCGTAGATGGGACATGAAACCAGTTTATCTAAGCGGCTTACTGTGCCCTTGTGTCTTTGAACGTGTCCCAGGGTTCTGTATTTGGACCGGATTTATTACCATTGTGGTACTTTCTTTTACGGAATGACATCTAGCCTGCTTCTCACAAAAGCAACGTTCTGTAGCGTGGATGTAAATTTATAACAGGAAATGACGTAATTCTTGATTTATCCCAAGTCTGACCTTTCCGTGATGCGCAGGTCAGCTGTCAAATCGAAGTCTATATATCTGTTTCCTTCTTTATCACATCTTGCTTATTTAGACACTTGCCGAAGGATTTAAATTCACATGCGTCAAATATCACCCTCGACATCGACATGCAGATTTGTAATTGAAGGTGCATGTTTATTCAGATTATGCTAGCACATCCACTTCAATCATTATCCTGGCTATAGCGCTAGCTGAATAAATGACTGCATAAATGTCGCTTCTGAAATTCACAATCCATACTTACCGGCAGATATATGGCTTGTGTGTGCAAACTCCTTGCATCGTAAATTGATTAATGACCATGCTGCGGAGTTAAGGCCACACGGTTGGCAATATTTCCACGTCATCTCCTAACCACTCACCACACGCACATGTAAACATACACAGATACACCCCATACCACGATGGAAAAACCAAACAAGCAGTATATAATATTTAATTATCCTTTTCGAAAATGATGCAGCCTCACTATTTTCGTGTATTCCATAAAAAAAATTCTTGTTACGCTTTCAATTATTTCAATACTCATATATGCATTATCTGTCATGTGTATTCATGAGTGTCTTCGTCAACCTTTCAGCTTCAACCCGAACTCATAAATCTTGATAACTAGATTTTACAGCTCCTTGAAACGCATGCTTAGCGACAACCCATTCATCAAAAATCGTTTACCGTTGACGATGATGAAAGGGAAACGGCTCACTGTTCTTGGCGATACTTCATCTTGCCCGTGCCTTCATAATCTTGCCTCTGATGCGGGATTTCAAGGCGAAACGAGTTGCCCTCTGGTTACGTGACTCTTTGGTACAGTCAATCCCACCCTTAACTAGGCTATAGGCCTTGACGCTAGTCATCAACTTATCCATATAGGCCTACTTCGGGCGGTTTCTATAGGACCTACAGCAATGTACACTATACTTATGCATTAATATACTACGTATCAGGTTGCCAGTACCTTATAGATATAATATAACAGCATTATGTTAGGAATATAAATGCAGATGTGTTACATGCATATAGCCACAAGAACATCCCTGCTACACTAAAGAAAGCATACAGTATGTGTACACCGTAGCTGACCGAGCGTTGGAACTTACACCGCTGTTATAGTTACTAACCTGAATGCATTATACATTGGTATGGAGTTGACAAGGATCGCCTATGCGTATAAACCAGTACAGATTATGCACTGGCATTTTCTTATCGTGTAACAACACATTATTTGAATACAATTATCCGTGCATACATATTGAATTGGAGCTTCGGGATTGCTTAACCCTCTCCATGCTGTAGGCAACCGGAGATGCCCTGCAGAGCTGCCCTTGTGCCTAATATCCAGCAGGGAGAGAGTTAAACAGATATGATGTAACAGACTACCATCCCGATGGTGAAATCACCAACCTTGAGTACTGGAGCGGATACTCTTGCTTGTATGAAGGTCTCGTGTCCACTACAAAACCACATCCGGCTCGTAAGTGCTCCCGATCTACACGAGACCACAAGTGATAGGGTTATGGCATCGTATTGGCCACGGGAGATTCAGAAAAGGATGCCTCCGAATGGTACGTCCAGGCCGTCTTATACTATAACTAAAACGCCAGCGGTCCGCTCCTCAGAACAACCGTAGCGTTACGAGAGCCGTAACAGCATGACGTTGCTAAGGAGTTACGACTCTCGTAGTTCTACGACTGTTCTGTGGAACGGGTGCCAGAGTATCGTTTCACGATGTCCTCTTATGTACTACGGGACCATAGCGCTCTCATAGAGATACGCGGCCATCTGGCTCTAACCAGGCCTGTGTTTCACCAAAGGAGTGTGTATTTAAGTCGAACGTAAATGTAACTACGTCCGGCGTAAATATACCCCTTTCGCGAAACAGGCCAGGGTATCGTTTCTCGAAGTTCCCTTGGCCGACAATATAAGGGACCATAGCACTCTCTTTGCCGATAGCTAATACATTGCTAAGAGAGTGCTATGGTCCCTTAGCGGCTAAGAGAGCGTCGATAAACGATACCCGGAGCGCTGTTTCTTGGTGGATAAAAGTACTTCGTTAAAACGATATCCGTCTTACGATATAATTATTACGATATCCGTCTTACGATATAACTCTTACGATATAAGCATTGACCAATTCTGATGCGTGACGATATGCTGTGACTCTATATTCATTACCCATGCAGGCGTATGTGGTATACGAGACAGAATTGAATCGAGATATGCCTTGCAAATATACATACTGCGTATCGTCATTGCACCCCGACGGTAATGCGTCGCACTCTATGGCTGTCAAACGTAATGGATCACGAAAGAGTGTTTAGATTCCACTTAGTGTAGATCTATTCATGCCTATTACGGGACTATCTGGATAAACTTAGTACACCGCTACACGAGACTTGGATATTCGTTGCAGGAATTAGGAGCAGAATAAACGCAAAGGAGTAATTTGCTTAATTACAAATTATTACGCCTTATCAGTAAACGAACTCGACAAAAAAGAGTGCGGTCTATCAACCATGTTATTTATTTATTTCTATATATATATTATTATTATGTTGTTGTTTTTTTTTAAACTGTTTGTTTCACGAACAACCAACTGAATGTCTAACTGAACATGTATCTCATTTACAGCTTCAATTCTGTGATTTACGATACATTCAGTTGATAATACAGTCATACGCTATCTTATTCTACATAGAATTGCAACTAACACTGCTTTTATCATTTATTATTATTATTATTATTATTATTATTATTATTATTATTATTATTATTATTATTATTATTATTATTATTATTATTGCTATTATTATTATTATTTATTATTTAATAGTATTATTATTATTATATATAATTTATTCCTCCACCTCTGATAATGAGAACATTTCTATTGAATAGAATTACATCATAAAAAGTCGTAGTGATTCTTCCATTAAGAGTACACTGCTACATTAGATGACATGATTAACTCTGACAATCTATATAGCTTTTTATAGCCGTACAGTGACAATGCGTAGTACATGTTCCATCTGATACAATGGCAAGTTTCTGTTAAACACGTTTTCAGAACACACAATGGCTTAGTTATCTCAGAATTTATTTCATTTCCACGATAATACTTCAACATTGTGCCATAGCAGAACAAGTAATGTATCTCTCATTCTTAATCTTTCTTTCTTCTCTCCCCATCCTTTATGTCCATTCTCTTGGAGCGATGTTCATCCAAGTTGTAATAATTTGTAACATATCCATTTCATCTTCAATAAAATATGTTTAAACTAAAAACAATTCTCAACTAAACAGCATGTCACGAATTACAACTGACAACTGTACGCGTTAAATTAATAACCGTACACTGAAAATACATGTTACAATTACCAACCACGACCTGACAATCTATGTTATAATTAATAACCGTACACTGACAATACATGTTACAAATAACAACCACATACTATTGACAATCCAAGTTAACGACCATACATTGCCAATACACCACCCATTGTAATAACCACCCATGGACATTCCATGTTAAAGTTAATTACCATACAATAAACATACGTATTACAATCAATACATATTAATCAATAAAATTAATAACCACACACTGATAATCCACGTTACATTAAAAACGGCAAACTGAAAATACAACCATAAACTGACAATCAGTGTCATAATTAATAACTGCACAACAACAATCCATGTTACAATTAGAAACCACAAACTGAAAAATACAACCACAAGCTGACAATCCATGTTATAATTAATAACCACAAACTGAAAATTACAACCACAAGCTGACAACCCCATGTTATAATTAATAACCACACACTGACAATCCATGTTACAATTGATAACCGCACAATGCCAACACGTATTACAATTAACACCCTGATGAGAACCCAAGTGATCATGACGGGCATTGACAGCCCGGAGTTGCAGCACCGACGGAGGCCACACTACCGTATATATTTGTCTCCAGTGTCGACTTTCACGTATATTATTTACATAGTGCAGCTCACACAACGCGTCGCGTGTCCACTGCCATCAACTGATTGTGAACAGACAATCACACGCGCAGACATCTGCGTGTCATCGCAGCCATTACGCAGCGGCAAATACTGACATGCTGAGAATATACGAGAACATAATGGTCCTGTCTATTGTGATACCCACATGTATTGATTCCCACCGAGACACTGACTGCTTCCATTAGGAGAACACTCACTTGTACTCATTTATTCCCTGATTATTTTAGAAAACGTAGTACAGCGTTAGTTCCTGCCTAGATGAATGCAGTCTTCGGTATGACTACGTTGGCGTAGACATAACCAATTGTTCTATTATTCGATCACTTCCGGTGCCACGGTGGGAACGTATCAGAATAACATTTATCGTGCATTGAGGTACAGTTATTGCAGTTGCGTTCATTTGCATTTGGACTTAGGATTTATCCGTTGTTGTTGGCACGATTCTAGTAATTTCAGATGCACCCCCAGACCATGTTTAGGCCCAATGCACCATCAAACTAACCATAAAGAAACAGAAATCGTCACTTTGGTGAGAATGGTTTCGGACATGCGATGTAATCGTGCGTTGTGGCAATAGTTGTGTCTTTCTTCTGTCTGGTGAAGGAGAGAGTTCGTATTAGTTGCTGATAGTTGCCGATACGCGTTATTAACACTTGAGTTTGGGAATTAATGTAAATAACAAGATCTAGAGTCAGTGCTTTGAAGTTTGAAGCCTCACAGATTGCATTCTCAAGCTAACGACGTCAAATTCAATAACTAACGGTAGCATGTGCATGTCAATGGTGATTAAAAAAAGAGTGTTAGAGATCGATCTAATCTGCTTTAAATTTGATGGTGAGTGATGCTCCAATGGCAAATACATTCCTCCTAATAAATCGCGCTATGTCGACATGTGAACCTAACTTGCTGGCAGGGAACGAAAGGAAATTAATTCTTTACAGATACATGGCAGTCTGTCAGCTTGAAATACTCTAATGACAGGTAGTGTTACTGGAAAGTTATCTTTCATATATATTGCTTTCTATCAGTTTGAAATAATTTGTTGAAGTCAGATGCTATTCTAACCATGACGTTCAAATTTACGCCATTCTATAACTATAAGAGTCTGACTCACACTACGCCTTGCAAGGCACTTCTACATATATGATTTCAATTATGTCAGAATTTAGAGCCATCAATCTTATGACTAGTGCTCTCTACATAGATGCTTTACATATACAATTAAACCATTCTGGCATTGTACTTTTAGCCAATATATGGATGTTTGAGCCTAACTCAAACCTTCGCATATAGCGTTTAGATCCACACTGATCTAATCCAACTAGCTGTAAATGGGTACCCAGTAGGATGATAATTGTGAATATTAACATTCTAGCGCCTGAAACGGCTATTTCGATTGCATTTTCCTAAGGGAGTTGAGAAGGTGAAATGAGTGCACATTGATCCACTGACCGGAGTAAATAAAAGTAGCGTTTAGCGCTTTGAACATGCATTAGCAATTTATTAGTGAACTATTCATATTTTTATTTTATTCATATGCAATTATCCAATTTGCATGACTACGAACCTATATATTAAACCATCATGATTCGTTAATTTGATGTTAATGATATGTACACGTATGAAGAACAGAGTACTAATCCCCCAAGAGACCATAGCGCTCTCTTTGCAGTGTATGAGCGATCAGTGTATGAGCGTTATGGTCTCTTATAGTGGATAAGTGAGCTTCGTGCAAGGAGACTCCGACCTCCACAGCCTTGGTTTGAACGTATGTTACAACACTAACATGACCGAGTCATCGGAGTGTAATTAGGCCCAGGTTTAGTACTGAGCATGACACGAGCGGATAAAAGACCCATCCAATGACATCTCCCGATGGGAATTACCAAATAGATTGTATCGTCATGACGAATGGAATAAATATTCAAATTGATGCTCACTTCACTGACGTAAGTTGTTTCGTCTGCATGATTCATGATATAGTAACTAGCTAGTGAATGTCAGTGTACATAATGCAATAGGAATTTGCGCACGGACGTTGACGCACTATGCCTATGGCACTATATAATTGGCGGTGTTTGGCAGGACTAATGCAGCATCGGTCAATGGTATTGACGAAACGCTTCTGTTTTCACATGCATACGGATATCAGTTCCTTTACTTATATATAAAAGCGATTCGATATCAAGCGCAAGCGTTAACCTTTCCACACCTCCTACAAAACAAAATTAAATTAAAAAAATGAGGTTTTTCTACCTCTGTCAATTGCTAGAAAAACATTACACGTGTCCTTGAAACGAATCCCTCATGCAAAATCTACCAGTACAGAGTTTGCTCAAGTAGCCAAGTCAAACTCTTATATTTTCTTTCTTTGGTGGAAGATACGAAACGTGTGGTGATTATGTATCCGAAAACGAGGCAACCGGAAGTCAACGGATAGCTCCAGACAGCCCTAAGCGAGTGGCGTTGTTTGGAGTTTTATCTCGGTCAGCTCTGTGTTGGATCAATAAAAGTACTGCATAGATGCAGCCAGGTTACAAGAGGAAGAACAAATACAATTGTGTCTTCTCGACCTCCTTGAAATTTATTGAATTAAGCTGGCACATTGAGAAATAAATTTATGAAATTGTCCATGGATCTCGACACCTTATATGAAAACATTTTTCTAGCTTGGTGGAACACAGGAATGATTGGAATATATGGAAACTAATTCCGACAGTATCTGTTAGAAATAATTTCCTGCGTGCTCTTGGGAAATCGAAGCGGAAAGACAGCAGCTATTCCCAATATATCTACTTAAAAACTAATATGTTTTCAGAACATAGATGCTTTTTTTGTGTGTGTTTTATTTTGTAGCGGAACCCTCTACGCGTTATGGTTAGTATATTGCCATAAACATATTCATACTAACTGATGTGAAACTTTCATGAGCATACATTGCTCGTACACATATACTCCAATAGCTCCAAAATAAAAACATTGGCAATTTTGTAATTTCGTTTATTTATTAACACAATCAATATGTCTACCACAAAATGTATTTTAACACATTCTATCTGAAACTTTAATAGTATTATTATCTCTCAATCTATTCCTCTAGAATTGGTTCAATCTCCCTCTCTCTCTCTCTCTCTCTCTCTCTCTCTCTCTCTCGTATGTGTCTCTCTCTCTCTCCCCCTCTCTCTCTCTCTCTCTCTTTTTTTTAAATAGCATTTTGAGAGTTATTATGGCTTTACTACATGAACATAACACGCAATTTAACATGATGCAACACATTTGAATTTTATCAGCAGTCAACTATGTTCACAAAGCAACATGCCAGGATTCAAATCACGTTGAAGTTCGAGCCACGCACCATCTGGTGAACCGAACGCACTATTCAAATTTAAGCTAACATACGGTATATATATATATATATATACACAGTATGAATACATAGATCTTAGCTGACCCAATGCGAAACTAAGATCAAACCACATTAGTGGTAATATTTCTGCCAATGAGGAATAAATTTCAATCAATTGATAATGGTTCAGAAACATGTTACCAATTTACCGATTTTGGTGTAGACTATATTAGATTATAAATGATATTGCTCACGAAGTCTATGGGGATGAATGAGTTGTTCTTTATTAATTTGATGCCGATATCGTTTGTTGGCATGGATTTCATGTTATAGTCTATATTCTGGACCATATACTGACAAATAACAATGACACATAACATGTTTTTTCCTTGGGTTCAGCTGGGTTTCTGTTACCACAAATTGAAGCAGTTTGTTATTGAAAATGGTTTGCTCACACGTATATTTACAGGTTGGAATTGCATGCCATTTATATCTACCATCCATAGGAACAAGCAAGAATACAGCCGAAAGCAACACTTAACTTAGTATAGATATAGTTGAAGAATGTAATTTACGTTACGCTTAGATATCTATCCCTAACATTTCTGATGACCATTTAATTATCTGATGTAGTTATCACCACGGTTATTATCTCATAATTTAATAACATTATCTCCTGATGTGGTAATCGCAAATACCTGTGCGTACCGAGCGCCATCACACTTCTGCATATTGGTTATACATCTCAATAGGTTCTTCTTTAGATAACAACACTAAGTAGTTACGTATATACAAATTACGTTATCCCGAATATTAGCCGTGCATCGTCCCAAAACGAGACCATATTGATGTCCGTGAAGCGGATAACAAAGTGGAATCTAATCCATTGATCTCGTAAGCTGGGTCCATAATGGAGCAGAGACGTACACGTCTACGTAAGTCCATTACACCGCTTAGAGCTTCACAAAATTAACTGCCAGAAATAATGAAGATCGTAAGCGACGAGCCCCTTTTACTATGACTCGGTGCGTACTGGAACAAGAGAATTACATGCGTTAAGTCGGACAACGATGAGCGATGAGTCTAGAGGACCGTCGATGGTGGACATATTATGTTCTAGCACGTCAGTGTAGCTTTAAGAATTATGATACTTACATAGCTTTAAATCACTGTAACTATGATGTTAGTGTGGCTTTAATACTATATGTAGCTTTAAACACGATATCTAACACGTGTGTGTAGCTTTAATAATATATGTAGCTTTAAAATACGATAACTAACACGTGAGTGTAGCTTTAATAATATATGTAGGTTTAAAAGATGAAAACTAACACGTCAGTGGAACTTTAATAATATATGTAGCTAAGCGCGGTAGCTAAGACGACCGTATACCTATAGCTTTAAAAATACTGTAACTAACACGTAATTAGTTTAAACATATTTTATTCGAGATGAAATGGATAGGTTACAAGTTATTACAACTTAGGTTAAAACCGCTCCACGTCATTATAGCTTCATGAATAATTGTACCCTTCAAACACAATTACTATCATGTAAGAATAGCTTTATGAATAGATACACCTTTAAAACAATGTAACCAACACGTAGTGATAGTTAGAATACATAAGTTGTAACTTTAAAACTTGATAACTAGTTAACATGTAAATGGAACAGCCTATTTCCTAGTCAACGACATAGATCTACACTGTCCCCCAATGAGCATGCTTTTAAAGTATAGATAATATCACACAATTTTAAATGTATCATCATCATCATCATCATCATCATTATCATCAACAACAACAACAACAACAACAACAACAACACGTCTGTATATTTTTTATAATGCATACATCTTTACTTTTTTTGTTGTATACGGTATATAACAGTGCACCTGAATTGCTAAACAACAAACCTGTTTACCTGTAACTATCTATCGTATTAAGGACATGTACCATGATCTATGGTATCCATTGATGTCATTCCACGTTCGTTAACTGACCTACTTTAATAACAACCAGTCACCCGAACCTCATAAAGATACCATCCTTCTACCTACTAAACCTAACGTTATACAGCGAGTAATTACCTGGGTGTATAACAGCATTACAAAATGTGCTGTTACTCGATAACTATCGGCGATGGTTTCCAGAGAAGCGGTAGTTAATATAGATATATTATTCATTGAATTCAGCGCCTTCGTCAGAGAGCGTCACTACTATACGGACAATTTTATAGCGGGACGAGTAGGCTATTAATGAATTGTCCCGCCGTCAACTTTCCATTTATAATTGTACTATGAATTATACATTTCCCTCTCGTACTGTTTTATACGTCTACTAATTTTGTATTTATTAATACGTTTGCTATGTACCCGGAACTGATGCTAGCACATTTGTGTCCTCAAGTTTTATATACAATGTACCACTTTTCAAATGATATTGTTAGGTACATGTACGTATGAAATTATTGAAATGGTACAGGTAGCATCGAAGAGAGATATACTTTCGTAAAAGACGAATATAATGTAACTGTATTAATTTGTAATATACAATAACATTCATATTATTAAATGTTTGTTTGTATTGATGAAGACCTTTCATTAGACCTTACACATCAACAACAATATAATCTAGTTTTATGTGATTTGATTAATCGAATTCTGTATATATAATCATTTGGTCGGTTATAAGAACAACATTCCTATCTTTATTATACTTGGTAATTGATGCGAACAGATCTGCATTGTTTCGTATTTAGCTTTAGGCTTAACTTGGTACTGGTAGATTTCATGTTCAGTAGTATACCGGAAGTAGTTCTCCTCACACATTCAGCATTATATTACCATGAGAATGTTACGAAACATTTTTTAGTACGATTTAGTTCTTAACTCAGTTGTGTTCACACATTGTGCATTGAACTCGTACTCAAACAGTTACGCATATAATCTCCGGATATGATGTTTGCAGTTTTTGATGAAGGTGAAGACTTTCTTTATTACACTGTCGATGATATATGCAATAGGGCACCTTGATTTAACTGCGGTCTCAATGGTCTCAACAGTACACACTGCAGAACTGGTTGACGAACTTATTTACATAGCAACGGAATAGTTTCATCCTTCTTCACTAATCATTAATTCACTTTACAAACTTTTGTGTTTGCCCCGCGGACATTTTGAAAGAGCAATATCGTGCCGCTTCGTCATTTGGCTACGCTGTTGCCTCGAGTATTACACCTTAGCTTTGCATCCGACTTGGGCCACGTTTGGACTATTTCGGGACTCGTCTGATATAACAGGAGGGACCCAACTCATTTGGAGGTTTGTGCAGAATCGGTGAACACAAAGCCTTAATATTCCCAGTTGTTTGAATGTCTTTAAGCAGCCGCTGTCTACTGGTATTAGAAACGCTTTCTATTATACTATCGCAATAATTCAAGTTATTAAAAAGCAACGGCGCCATTAATAAAAATACATGTGCGTATAAGGCGTTAGAATTAACTTTAATTCCCGGTCTGGCAAAGTGTGAATTGATGCTTTTAGGTTCTCTTTTAAAAGAACCCAGACTGTTCTTCAAACTTTCTTTTATTCACCATTTAGTTAGATGAGCCCAGATAAAGGAACATGCTAAATATATACTATATAAAAGTTGTTCATGATCCGATAAAATGAACGTAATGTTCTTGTCATGTCATTTAGCCGCACTTTCAACATATGCTCAAACAAATGCTTTATGGAATATTAAGAAGCCCATGGGGGGAAAAACTGTTGCCATGACAACACCATGATCAGCTAAAAAGGGAATCAAGTAGTGAAACTGACGATATTGATTGCAAAGCTGGAAAGCACGTATATGTTGATATGAACATTCGACCATAATTCCGGAATAGATCTAGGTACGAATCGATCAAATCCATCAAACGCTTCGCAATGTAATTGGCTCTTGTTGCTATCGACGTTTTCATCTTATTGGACATTCCTCATGTCCATAGCGTTTTACTAGATTACGTCCTGACACACTGAACTATCGTATACACTCTTTCTTTATCGTTATAATATAATTATTGTTTTAGTGTTTATGTCCAGAAAGAAAACTATGAACATAAACTACCCATAAACAACGCTTGCTATGGCTTCAGTGTCAAATTTGTAGGACGTGAGACGTTATTTAGTGTCGATAACTGGACAACTTTGGATGAAAATACCTATGGGGAATCAATATATTCTTGCCCGAAAATGCTGAATTCCTTTTTTTTATCTAAGTGGAATCGACGATTCACCATAGTGAATATGAATATATGACTATATAAGAGGTTTCAGAAATAACAGATGCATTCGATACATCCTTAGCTGACATATATAACTACGAAATGATTTAATGATATCTAAAATCTAGCTTAATGTTGGCACTGTAATTAGTTTGAGGTGTGTTTGCACGTAGACAGTTTCGACCTATCTGAACTAAAATCTACTTTCGTAATTTACGTCTGTCTGTCTGTCTGGCTGTCTGTCTGTCTCTGTCTAACCCTCTCTCTCGCTCGGGTGAATTAGGTAACTAAACAGCTCTTCAGGGCGTATCCGGTTGCTTCTACCATGGTGTGAGTTAAACATGACCGATCATATGGGAGTAGCTTAATTTTACAATACACTCAACGTATAACGTAATTGGTGTATATATCAGAACGTGATACAAACACAAATAAAAGGTTTTGTTTAAATTGAAATAATTTGAACCACACTGTGGAAGTAACGTAATTATGAGAAATATCAACATTCAAAGTCTTTATAAACTGATAAAGTACGATACGTTATTATAACTAGATTAATGAATATTCATGAGGAACGAGCTTTCGTATCATTGGTTGGTCGTACAAAAAACAGTGCAGCGCGGCAAAACTGGAAAACCTGTCAACCCAAGAAACTTGAACCAATCAAACACGACGTACCATGGCACACCTCCATATTCCGTGCACTTTAGCGTTCTGAATTAACAGACAAAATACGTGGATAAACTGGTAATGGTATCCCTCGGGGTGGACACGATGCCCAGTAACCCAGCTTATATCTGAACTATTTCCAGCCGAGAAAAAAAAATTAAGAATAGTATTATCTTCTAGCGGGGTGACAGGCAAACTAGACCTCACTTAACTCACTCGCAGCGCATAGAGCGATTTCGTTTTGACAAGGTAATTTCATCCTTGCAGAGAGCAGATTGAATTTTTACTTTGAAATTTTTCTTTTCGGATTGAAAAAAAGGGATTCCTGTTTTGGGGTTTCTATTAAGAAGTCAATTTGAATCAGGCAAGGACGTAAGGGTCTATTGGCGTGAGCGGAGGATTGACAGTTACAGCGCCCGCTTCACATTTAATATCCTTAGCGGATTGAGAAATTCGCGCTTCAAGACTTCATTCGTCGAGTTATTGAAAAACCGGGATCATGAAAATCAACTCGTCTATACACGCTTAATGGATTTAGAATTAAAACACATGGTGTATCGATCTAATACTGACATCATGCATGTGTTGATCTCATTATTATTATGAGAATAGAAGTACTTTTTTCTCTCTCCATCCGTTAGCATTGTTATTTATTTCAATTGGCAACTTGATTTATGTAATAAACTATGCAGCTATTATATTTAACATACGCGCAAGCTTCTATACAAGAGACGTTATCTTTCAACATAGTTATACATGATTTAAAACAATACTAGTAATTATATTCACGATAGAACATTACACAAACTATTTGAAACAAAACGAAACGACAACCCTTTGATATACCACACACGCGCACACACACACACACACACACACACACACACACACACATACACACACACACACACATACACATACACATAGAGAGAGAGAACAAACCCACAAACAAACAAACACACAAACAAAACAACAATAAATAAACGCACATTCTGGACAGGCGGATACTTCTTTCTAACTGTTCTGTCTGTACTTTCTGTCCGACGCATGCGCAGTTACAATGTGCGGTGTTGATCCTTGACAAAACAGCTAGAAATGAGCATACCCCTCTCCAGAACGCCACCTTAGTACACAGTGCATCACACACAACACTGCACCAACACCTCAGATGTTCTACCATAGCTATAGTAACATCTACAAGCATCAGATAACATTGGAGCTGATGGCAGCAATGTTAAAGGCTCAACAGGTATTCACCTATAGCAGAGCAGTGATAACATGCAGTCAGTAATCGATCGGAAAACAACACTAGATGTTATCACCGATACATCCACGATTACCTTCCACCACCGTATAGCTCTACTCGCCTAGTTACTGTCACCGTGGTCTACAATTAATGCAAATGTTACGAGTAAACATTGGAAAAAGCCGCTTACTAACGTCAAGAACCCACGTTTCTTTTACCCTGGATGCATGTGTTAACGTAAGTGAAATTATAGGTTGCATTGACAAAGGATAAACTATGGATAAAATATGCAACCGAGGGTTACGTATGCCGCCTGGGAACATCTGTACTGTGCGACTTGTAATTGTAGATTCGTCTGTGTAATCTAAGATGGGGTATGGATAACATGTCCACCGCCAAACCGTCTAAAAGCAAATTGGCAACAACGTCCACATCTGGCGAAAACGTCCACATTTGGCGAAACATGTCAATGTAAAATTGGCTAAAACGTCCAATGTATGAAATGAAACTGAATTAGCAGATGAAATATAAATGCACTAGGGTGCTTATAATAATAAGAATGCACAATTTTAGTTGGTTTCTGAAATAACTACATTTGCGAATATAGTGGTATTCGTCAACGATGTCATTGGTATTACACAGTGTACACAATCTATTCTCTACTGCATTATGAATGTGCTTGTGTAACGTATTTTATTTTAGTCAATACCCGTTACGATATAGGGAACACTGCTTTAGGGATGCCCTAGTGTTATATGTATTTTGTTTTAGTCAGAACCCGTTATAACACACACATTGCTTTGGAGATGTTCTTGTATAGTTCCATAGTTACACGACCATCAGACGAAACACACATTGTAATATTTAACACAGTTATTAAAATTACTGTGGAGTCGTGGAGGCACTGGCGGATATTGGATGCTATGTTCTAGCTGTAAGCTAACACATACCTCGACGGCAATTATTCCAGTGATATTTTCCAGACAACTGATAATTCAACTCAAAAACAGACAACGGGTCAACATGCTAGTAATAACGCGCTTGTCGGCAGCTCGAAAAAAACCAAGAACCAGGCATGTTGTCATGTTCTCTGAAGAATTCCAGTATTTCTTTTGTCTCCAAAGCATCTGTATGCCGCTTCTACATGTACAGTCACGCCCATCTCTCATCACATTTTCTATGGCTGTCATATTTATGCTCTCTCTCTCTCTCTCTCTCTCTCTCTCTCTCTCTCTCTCTCTCTCTCTCTCTCTCTCTCTCTCTCCCCCGCCCCACGCGC
>JAUTBX010029894.1:0-13331 GCA_032361465.1 Lepetodrilus tevnianus | reverse complement strand
TTGGAGACAAAAATGCTTCCTCTTAAGGGGGGACAACGATATAATTTGTGAAAATAATATGCCCAGTTATCAGAGGTGATGTAATGCTGCCGGTGTCGATGACGTCATATCCGGTACCTATTACGTAGATGCAATATCAGAGGCGTCCTGGTTCCCAGGGGTTCACTATACTATGCTACTCTAGAGTAGCATATTGGATCATAACCCCTGGAAACCAGGACGTATCAGAGGTACCGGTATTTCTGTGGCATTGTCGCTCGTTGCCTTCCGCTTCCTGGACAGTTGACTGTATGCTTAGTTTGGTTTACCTGCGCAAAAAGTCTAATAACGGTTTGCTTTGTCCAGCCAAACTTTCTTGCTATATGTTGCTGTTCGTTTTCCCGAAACATGTCAACTAGACGGCTATTTCTCGCTCTAAAGCTGATAATCTTGGTATTTACATTTTTTTTTTATCTTTTCAAAAAGGCCATTGCTAGTTACAACCGTTCGCTTTTCATAATGATATTTCTCAATGTTCATAGGGAATTAGCGAAATTAATGATTTTTCGAAAACTGACCCAAACTGGAAAAAATACTTCTTTGTTGCCTGTCTGTAGTTATGGTTATGGTTGCAATGTGTAGAACAGTATAAAACAAACGTAACAGAACAAAATCTAGGTGTTTCAATAAATATTTACAAAAGCAAAGTGGAAACTTTCTTTTGTACTTCAGTATATTTGTCAAATTCGATTTCTCAAATAGTAACATTTGATATTGTGAACAAATGCTAATGACGAGTGTTACTTGCTAACAGAACGATGCATTTTTTATCATGCTCCCCCCCTCTCTCTCTCTCTCTCTCTCTCTCGTTCTCTCTCTCTCTCTCTCCATCTCTCTGTGCGTGCGAGTGCGTGCGTGTCTTTGTGTGCGTGCGTGTGCGTGCGCGTGCGTGCGTGTCCTTCATTTCAGTTTAATTGGATATCAGCATCCATTGTTTATTAAAGCAAATGTGTAGTAATGGTAAAATGTTGTTTACTTGGCATGCCCTAAACTGTGCTTCAGTTGTTAGTAATATACATGTATGTTAATATCATGCCCATAGGATTGTCTTGGCGATCAATTTAGGTCACACAAGTCATTACACTATAATTGTCGTGTATGCCGTTGTATTAGTCACTACAGAATACACTAAATTAGTAAATAGTGTCCATAGAGGTTTGGACATTAATTTGAAGCATTAGGTCAATGTCTGCGATTAATCAAGCAAAGAAGTTGTAGATCACCCTTTTCATTTTTATTAAAACGAAAATGTCAAGTTCGTTAAAAGCTATTATTTAAATATGGTCATTGAAATGAATGCTTTACATACAATACTATCTTCCAATAGGAATCCCTTCTTTGTGAACAACACAATACACGCGTGGAATTAGTTGGCTATTGAAACAGAAAGGTATGAGAACATGAACGTTCATTGATGACGAAGACAAATTCTATTTCCTCATGTCTAATATATCTGCCGATCCTCGGAAAATGCATGGTACAAACAATTATTATTAGAATACCACTCCAATTTTTAAATTGGATTTAGCCAAGTAAACTGTGTATTTACAGTTCACAGGTGCTTTATATGTCAATACTCTGAGTATATAATTTAAACTATTTTATCTTTGTCAAGCAGTAAGGATTTGATATGACTATCTCTATATATGTAAGAGAGTGAACATTATATGAACAGGCTGAATAATGGACATATTAGCTATGGGTGCACTGCAGCTCAATTCATTTCATTGATTTACACGGGTGTATGACTTTTGGCATAATACTACTAATAATAATGACATACCCACGCAGGACATGTGGGAGGTCTACAGTCTGTGTCTATATGATGAGGTTATATTTTCTTTATATGAGTCATTCTTAAAAGATGCCACATTATGGTGACATTATAGCATGTCTTTCCTGTAACGATACGTTTTCTCTTTCAGATAAAATAGCATCTATCCATCTTCCAGAATTCCAATTGAGGTACATTTGTGATATAACAAATTAACATAAACTACCTAAAATGTATATTTACTTAGAACGGTAACGAAATGTAATGATATTTAAAAGGCTGTTACTGGAAAAATATATCAAGAGAACAAAACAATTATGTAAATTAATTAATGGTCCCTATGTCAATTTCTTTCTAGACCTAGTTTTCATTTTGATATCTTCAATATTGCAAATAAAGAAATGGTCGATAATTTTCATCAGCATAGTATTTATAGGTGTTACAATAAAGATATTAAATATAATTACTCTCCAATTTAATACCTTTGGCATGCAATGTTCAGCATTTGTTTCCTCTTGTGCCACTCAGCACATGGCTGGCTACTAAACTGAAACTGGCTGCAAATAGTATACAGTAAGTTCCGCTGTCTTGACCTAAGGGAACATTATTCATTCCCGTTTTTCCAAGTCGTTACAGAAAAGACATAGAATTTGTGGACAGAGGTAAATAACGCTACATGAGCTGAAACAGGTAAGTTTGTCAGATAATTTACAATGAACTTAGTAATCTAAAGTAACATTGGCTATATAAGTAATTGATGAGAATTTTCAATTACTAGCATTTTCCATAGAACTGTACATAAACCTCTAAAGTTTAACTTTTAGACGTAAGGACAATGCAATTTCTCTCATTAAACAAAACTAATGAACATAGCATTAGTTAAAATACAATATGAACACCTTTGCTTAATAGGTGTCTACTCCTATTTTAAATATATAACAAATTTCATCTCAAAGATTTAAATTTCAACAATTGTATAGGCTTGGGACAGAAAACGTGTCAACCTGTGAGGCTGACTCATATACACTTGTATCAGTATTGTTGCCCAGCGTTAAGTCAGACAACCATTGGTGCTATAATATTCCAAGTTGCAGTGACTTGCCACTTATATTGGTATTGTTGTACACAGGTGAGACGCACATACAATGTATGTTTGTCTTGACTACTCCTCAATGTAACAGTATGCATCATCTTTATTCCTACTGAAATCCAATGCTGCTACCTAGGCTACAGAATACAGCATAATATCACAGTTGATATACCTATATAACGAAACGAATGACAAACGAATTTAGATCTGAGGCTATTTACGCTAGATTTATCCACTCAAAAGTTGTTATTTACGGATGTACTTTATAGTCCCCAGTACTCAATAGTTATCAAAATATTAATATTTTATATGAATAAATGGAACGTTCCGCTATTTATTTTGTATTTGATGCATCCACACATCTATAAAGGAATATTGCAAGCAAACGTTGCCGTTGCATATTATATTTTAAGTCATAACACCGAGTTATGTCCTCTTGCATTGATATAATGAAGCAAATAACAATACGACCATACTGTAGGTTATCTAAAGGGGCTTGCTTGCAGTGGATATGTATCTACCAAACAGCTGTGGAAAGGTTTTTGGAAGTACACACATGATTGTATGTATGTCTTGAGTGCATGTATTTTGCAGTTATAGCTAAGAACTAGTCCAAAACAACCATACATATGTGTGATATTATGCCTTTAAGCGCAACGTACAATAAGCAAGAAACATGTTTCGTGTTTCGATTTGTCAAACACGTCTGAATAGCATAGTATTGATGTACATATAATATGGCAATACGTCACATATTGTTCGTTCCAGGAAGTTCATTAATGCATGATGATTATAGACCCACTAGTAGCCTATGTAAGCCATAGCCTATACGAAGTCTAGCTACGTTAATCAATTAATTGACTGTTATTGCGATGTGTTATTTCATTTTCTGGTAGAGATTCCAAGACTTCCATAGCAGAGGTGGAAGAGAAGTAAGCCTGTTATTCTATGCAGTGGTAAACAACAGTTTATCGCCTATATGACTGCACTGTATTCAGGGTTGTCTGTGGTTGCCCATTCATATAACGTGACCAGACGGTTACGATGACCTTCCTGTGTACCAGCCAATCAGCATAGTTGTACGGTTTGTTTTGAAGATAATCACGTGTTTTCTTATCACTCAATGTAAGGTCATCATGTATCTAGCGCTTGAAAACAGATCTACGCTACAGGCTAAGCAGTGCTTGTTCTTATTGATATATAGTACTTTACGTTGTTTCGTACTGACTGGAAATCACTCCTTTAGTGCATGTGTCCCCTGGCCATTACGCATGCCATATAAGTAGGCCTAAGGGATATACAAATAACCTAGCAGCTGGATGCTTGCTTCCATCCTCGGGCCTTATTTGGAGACAAAAATGCTTCCTCTTAAGGGGGGACAACGATATAATTTGTGAAAATAATATGCCCAGTTATCAGAGGTCTAAATTTTCGTTTAACATGTCAACAGTCATACACCTTGGTATGAGATGTATATGTAGGTTAATATAGTCAGAGGGTTAAGTTACTGAAATCAGTTGGAAGTCAATGCAACTGATTGGTTTTATACTCATATGAAAGGAGCATATGAACATTTATATTCGTATTTCAAATAAATGGTTTGTTGATATGATTTATGAGACCTTTCACGATTAGTGCAGATATTACTGCTTGTGTGTATATGTTACAGTGAATGTGTATAATCAGGGAATATGTGTACTAGTATTCCCTGAACATGTCCCTGATAATATACAGGTTCACTGTTTTTGTGTCGGATGTATGCAAGTGTATGTATGAATTTTACAAAACAAAGTGACACTTACATAAAATATCCATCTATCGTTATCTATCTCTATCTATATTTAGTCACTTCTTAGATGAAACACGATTTCAGTGAATGTGTATACAAATATTGCCTTTTTATATTATCTGGCCTAATCAGATATGTACAGATTGACTGAAATGTTCAGTGAATATACATATTCCCTGATTATACACACTCACTGTAATTATATACTCTGCTTAAACCTTTGCTAAACTGGATTTCCACTGGCAGATTATGCTAACTCATTGAACTATCCTTAACTATCTTCCTATATTTATCTGACTCCGTGCCGACTATACGTTGAAGCAAAGAGAGACAAGCTGGGAACAACAACTACCATTCTTTTCTTAATGTAATTTCGTATGACGTGGCTGGGGCTCGAACCACCAACATGCCTCTCAGGGTCTACTTTCTAATTACAACTTTCACCGGTGAACTTCTAAAAAAACACCTGTCATGGTGGACCAGTTGAACATGACTAGTTAGCCACTATGTGAGTAACGTCTGTGAGTCATAGTGCTGGGGACCTGAGTTATGTTCCAACCTCTCTAACTGATAAAGGAGGTGTTCCATTAGCAGTCCAACGCACACATTCTGGACAGACGTGTGTCCAGATCGTGAATGGAACGGCCCACGCAGCACGTGCAGTTATTTCCCAGGAGGTAGAGGACCAAGGCAAATAATGTTGCAGTTTGTGTTTGTGACGTCATGAATTCGCTGCTGAATGCTCTACACCACCTCTTGAACGTGGGCAGATTGGACGCGTCCTGGACACACCTGTCCCGTATTCCATTCATGTCCAGGACATTCTGGCTGTCGAATACTGTCAATGGAACACCACCTAGATTTTTGGAAGCCATGTTTCAGTGAGCATTCATTATTCCAAGTAGATGTTTCTCTATGTATCGTCATCGGGTCATGGTGTATAATGTAAACATCGACATCGTAGTTAATGAAATCATTCACCTATATATAGCTTCACTAGCTTATCTATTATTAATATCAATTATTTCTATGTTTATTTAAATCATGCACTAATGTGACATATTTCATCATAATAGAGTAACAACAAATATAATGAAATGAACATTTATCAAATACTAGTAGGCCTAAGTGAATGTCGTGACCTGAAACAAAGTCTTTCCCCATTCCTTTCAATTGTAGACACTTCCAATACAAATGATGTCTACATAGACTCTCAGCGAAATACATAGACACAGGTAAAATTATGTGGGTTTTTTTATCGATGTTTTCTGTATTCTGTATGCGTGAGTATTATAAAGTTTTCGACTTGGAAACGTCTTACTATTATTATATAGTGTTGAAAGCTGCCGACTTTCCTGGGACGCAGGTTTATGACGTATATGAACATGTAACTATAATTGTAGGAACAGTAAGTGTCGTGTTAACATAAATTTTCAAGTTAATGTCAATGTCCCAAGACAGCTTTTTCATAATCAATGATCAGTTGACTTTACTTAAATAATTAAACACCTGATTTCATGTACTTGATGCTTATTTATAGATGGAACTGTTGGGCTACAGTAGCAATAACATTAATAATATTATTTATTTATTTGTGTAATAATTGTGTATCTAACATACAAGCATACCTCATCATGCACTTGTTCTAGAAATATTCACCGAGAATTATTCTTCCTGAGAAGGGTGTGGCCAACGTGTTACAATAAGTACATGTTTACGTTTAGGAGCCACAGCTCTCGAGATAGATACACGTATCTCACATAAATCAACATGTTTTGCTCATAGGTTTGCATAACCGTCTGTATAATTGGCTCCATATGAAATAGCTTGGCTGAGTGTGACGTCAACAGATATTGACCGAGTACTAGAGACATGTTTGATACGGATACGGTCATTGCCTCTGACGGTCACATATGCTGCATGTGGATTAGCCAGACACAAATACAAATTTACACATTAGATTATCGTATGATGGCCTGTTTCGTGATGTTGGTACTGCAGTACTTTGCTTAGTAACAAGTGAACACACTTCCTGCTAATTACAATGATAAAGCTGATTATATTCAATACCATAGCAACATATTTATGTCTTAACAAGGTAACACTGTTCACCCGATACCAGAGTAATAATTAAAGAACGTTTAAATGATATTTCAGTCGTCAGTAAAATCCTGCCTTGAACAGACGTAATCTTTCTAACATGGAGATGGTCTTCATATTTAGATGAATGATATATATTTATATATGTATGTTGCTTTATTCTCTGGCCAATTCACGAGGACGTTTGATGTGAGTATTAATGGAAAACCATATTATATATAACTAGGAAATATCACTCGAGAATAGCCACGATTATGAAACATGAATGAGGGCAATGGATGAGGACATGCTTTGGGTTCCTGCTAGATTCTCAGAACATTTCCATCTATAAAGTTATTCTGGGAAACAATATGTCTTTGTGTCCCTACCCAGTTCCTTCAAACCACAGTGTATTAACCCACATTTGACCAAGTCTGGGTCGCCGCAAATCCCGGGGCCAAGCCTCTCTCATCAGTCGTCTATGGATGGGGCCTTGCTACAGACGACATTCGTGGACGTCATCAATAATGCGCATGCGTGGTTGCTGCTAGAAATGTTGAATTGATTGACCGAAATGTATGTCCTTGCAGAAATACCATCACCAAGACCCGATCGATGGATTATGACGCTCGTTCGAGACCGAAATAGCAAAGCAGCGACACAGTGCGAATAAAATACTAACTCAATGAGAGAAAGCTGTCATTCAAAACTCGTAATCGATAATAATCGAGGAGCGATGGTAAAACTGGCTCAGCCACAAAGTGCACGTATTCACGCAGACATCTGATAGTATATTTATAGTGCAATTCGCATTTCATCCCTTTTCGATTTCATTAGGGACAGGCCTATATACGACCTTAACAAACTGAATACAAGTACTCACAGACTCGCAGCAACGACCGCGTAATTTATTAACGGGAATCAAAGTTTGTGGAATTAGGTCTGTCCAGGACAGCTCGACCTATGTAGGGTTTGGTCAATACTCTAAATTATAGCTTATGATTGTAATGAGAAGGACTGGGATTGTGGTGGGGTGTGGTTGGGGAGTATGGAGAATGTGCTAAATTTAGGTAGAAGGGAGGAGCGGTAGAAGGGGGAGATAGAAGGAGAGAGAGATATATATCAGGAGAGCGAGAGAGAGAGAGATCAGGAGAGATATATAGAGAGAGTGAGTTGGGGAGAAGTATCGAGTGAGAGAGATCAGGATATAGAGAGAGAGCGAGAGATCAGGATAGAGAGAGGAGAGATTTAGAGACAGGTGGAGTGACCGAGATAGATCGGAAAAGAGAGAGTGGGAATTATAGGGAGAAATAAATACATATACTAGTATACGCAATGGAGAGACGGAATGAAGATCACGGGTTGAGATAAAGAGTGTGCGTGTGCCTGTGTGTATGTATTCGTGCATATTCAATTTGTCATTCTGTGACGAATAGATTAAATATAGATCATATGTTATAAACTAGTATTCTTAATATGCCAACAGATAGTAAACAGCATAGTAAACTAGACACATCTTGTACATAGGTGAATATACGTAACATGTTCTAGGTGGACTTGACATGACAACAACTGTATGGTTCGACTTGGCATGACAACATCTGTACATGTGGACAGTGCAACAGCTCTATAGTTTGATGAAATGGAAACATCTGCATAGGTGGACTTGACATGACACTATCTGTAGGCCTATAGGCGGACTTGATATGACAACATATGTAGGCCTATAGGTGGACTTGCCATGACAACATATGTAGGCCAATAAGTGAACTTGACATGACAACATATGTATGCCTATGGGTGGACTTGACATGACAACATATGTAGGCCAATAAGTGAACTTGACATGACAACATCTGTAGGCATATAGGCGGACTTGACATGACAACATATGTAGGCCTATAGGTGGACTTTGCATGACAACATCTGTAGGCATATAGGTGGACTTGACATGACAACAAATAGACGTGCAACGCCTGCATAGGCGGGTTCCGCTGATTAAAGGGCAGTGCTTGCTCGAACAGGACAGGCGTGTTAGGCTTCTGTGTGGAGGTAATGCGGTGTGTAGCTGCTGTGTGAGGTCAAGTCTTGTCCTGTTGCTACGTGCAGAGAAGCTGATTGGTCGCCATGTGCGGAATGGCTAGCTTTCCTTGTGTTTCTTCCGTCTACATCCGGGTTGTTATACAACCAGGGAAGACGTTCTTCACGGCGTAGACCTTTCAGAACACCTTCCCAGTCCATCTCTGATAGTGGCATACACAATTGTAGCCGGTGCTGTATCATAGGATACAGGACCTACGTGAGACGTGACATATAGCATGCTCTGTGGACTGGAGAACGCCCTGCTCTCACGACTTGTAGATGTTGCTGCTGGTGGCTAGAACCTGTTTGTGGCGGGGAAATGTCACAATCTAGCTCATGTAGCTGGCGTTATTCTATGCGGCTGTCCACAATTTGTCAGCACATCGATGCACGTGCATCTCATTGTTTCACGTTCAGTTGTCACTGGCATATCTCATCCTTTAGCATGGAGATTTGTTTCTAATGCAGTTTTTCAATCTTTTATCTATTTATACTAAATCTCTAAAGCATCTCTAAAACGTATTTTTGTTTTGCTGAAATTCAACAAGTCATACACCAGCATATCTAATGTATCAACTGCTGTGCACTATACTATTACATATCACGGTAACTTCACTCAGTGTGGATGGATATAAACTGGATCAGATTGGTCCATATTCAACGGAAAAAAAACCCAGCTTAGTATAAATATCTCTGGTTCCGTGTGACTTAGGTTCAACTATATTACTGCTAATTACCACTACAATTATGACGTGACAACGCCTGCTTAGTCGCTTCGTGGTCAGTAGAAATGTATACGCTGGGGTGTGTGAGTCACCGTGGTGACATTTCTGACTGGTTTGACGACGGCACGTTTCAATATAGCCCTACAGGTGAATTCATAGGACAATCAGGAATCGATTGCAATCTTCCAAGGACGTATTCCAAGGAAGTACATGTATTAGTCATATCATATGCTTGATACTATGAGGAGTAATCAAGTATAGAAATGCTGTTAATATACACACGTCTTCAATATGAGTCAATAACACATTAACGGCAAGCAAGATTCTATAATGTTGAGAATTGTTGATACATACTATTAAACATAAAACTAATTTGAATCGTTCTGTTCGTAGATAAACAGCAGGGGTTCTATTCTCGAAATGTTCTTAAGAACTTCTTAGCCTAAGAACAGTTCGTAGCTATACTATACTAGTAAGCGTCGTTAAGATTGTCGTACGATCGTAAGAACGTTTCGAGAATAGGCCCCCATACAACTTCTTGTCTTCTTCAGAACGGTGTGTGTGTGTGTGTGTGTGTGTGTGTTTACATATATACGTACACACAAGTGTAAGGTAGCTATATATAACGCCGTAACCTCTGAACCTCTATCTATATCTAACTGTGTTTAGAATGGTGAATGTCGTGGATGTGGAACACCAGCGGTCTATCTATGTCTGCTCACTGGCATGCTGTGTGTATAGCACGGAGACTGGTTGAGGCAACGATAACATTTGCAATTTGCATGAAATCTGCAGATTTCCACGTAGAGCGCCTGCCAGGTAACAGGAACTTCCATTCACGTTCTATATAAGTTAATGAGTCTCTATATCTGGCTCTATATCTGCCTCTATATCTGCCCCAGTGCGTAGGTGGTAGCTGTGTCAGCTCTTGGTGCCGACACACTTCTACACTCTTAGTAACATGTATTCCTATCTGAGTTACCTCGGTGCATCTCTCAACTACCAATCATCCACGCCAAACCAGAACTACCAGTAGGGGCCTACTTCACGCCAAACCAGAACTATCAGTAGGGGCCTACTTCACGCCAAACCAGAACTATCAGTAGGGGCCTACTTCACGCTAAACCAGAACTATCGGTAGGGGCCTACTTCACGCCAAACCAGAACTACCAGTAGGGGCCTACTTCACGCCAAACCAGAACTAGCAGTAGGGGCCTACTTCACGCCAAACCAGAACTATCAGCAGGGGCCTACTTCACGCCAAACCAGAACTATCAGTAGGGGCCTACTTCACGCCAAACCAGAACTACCAGTAGGGGCCTACTTCACGCCAAACCAGAACTATCAGTAGGGGCATACTTCAAGCCAAACCAGAACTATCAGTAGGCGCCTACTTCACGCCAAACCAGAACTACCAGTAGGGGCCTACTTCACGCCAAACCAGAACTATCAGTAGGGGCCTACTTCACGCCAAACCAGAACTATCAGTAGGGGGCTACTTCACGCTAAACCAGAACTATCGGTAGGGGCCTACTTCACGCCAAACAAGAACTATCAGTAGGGGCCTACTTCACGCCAAACCAGAACTACCAGTATGGGGCCTACTTCACGCCAAACCAGAACTATCGGTACTCAACGCCACGCCAAGAATACCAACTTTACACGCCAAATTTTGGTAACAACTCTCCAAGCCAAATCAACGCTGGTAATTTACCATAAAAGGCCAGTGCTACCAATTCTCCACGCCATAAATCTCAATAACTATCTTCTTTTATTTCAAACGGTCGTAACATAACGAGAATATACAGTCAGTATAGTATAGGCCATCCGATGCGACGCGATACCTAAACAAGCATCATTATAATTCTAAAGCTTCACGCCAAACCAAACCAAAGATACCAGCAACGCAAACATACCAGTGACTCCTCAACGCCAAGCCAAAGCTTCCATGCCAATCCAAGACTACCACGCCACACACATGCCCATCTATGTCTACACAAATGGAAACGTTCGTAACATAGTGAATAAACAGTCATATCATAAACAATACAAGCCTATACGTCTATCATTCCAAATGGTGTACACATAATAGTACCCGTACATATGTGCCTTTAGATACAAACTATCTACGAATAGTGGTGTATTACCTGTGAACCCCTATTAAGTAATAGTATACTGACTAGGTGAAATTCGGTATTCAACTATTACTATAATGTTAAATCCTTTATTATTATTTATAGTACATATACAGAATACAATTAGGAAGATCGACCGAGATTTGCTTACTTGTCAATCATGTTAATGTTAGAATATCAGTTACGAACGTGGGCGTTTAGCGTACGTGCAGAATACAACACAGCAAAGTAAAACATGTGGACGAGAAGTGAACAATCAATACTAACTATATCTGTAACGGAATGGCCTTCGACTGAAGCGCACAATACAGAGATAGACTGTACTCAGATGATATTTGTGACATCGTCAGCCTTGTACCGCAGATCACAGTAGATATCAACAGAATTGTGTATAGACATACGACAAGGAGGTCCTCACACGCTTAACGGATTAGCGTAATCCATTATGTAGAACATATACATTGATATATACTACTCAAAATGTGCTAAGGATCGTACCATGTTTGTATGATTCCATATTGAAACACATTTATTTACACTAAATGGTTAACCCCACTATGGCCCCAATTACACACAAGATCCTGACAGTTGTTGCTGCTGGTAATTGAACTGTTTGGGAAATGTTCATGACCTGCAGGAAAATTGTGAAACCTCCATTTTTGGAGATGTTGTTCTTTGATGACAGAATACGTGTTACCTATTGTTCAAATTTGGTATACACCAATGAAATTCATGAAATAAACCTATCGTAGAATACATGACATTTTTAGATTTTGTATGATACCCATGCCGAAACATATCATACCACTCTTAATAATGATCCCTAGCAAATTATGAGTAGTATATCTAGTTATGCTGATGCTGTAGACGTCTTCTTTAATAGTTCACCTACTAGTATATACTTTCATAGCATCCAGGGTTTTGTTTATCGAAGCTCGCATATCCACTATGAATCTATATATAGCGCTCTTGTAAAGTACTCATCGCATTGCTGTATTTAAGAGATCAAGTGCTACACATGTGATTAATGTCCCGTAGGAGATACGAGAGCTTCGTAAAACGATACCCTGATATATCTGCAAATAAAAACATATAGTTACTGCAGGTTCGTCTCCCATATAACGCAAACCTAGCGTCATAGAACACGTAGCATCATTATCTCCACACCAAACTGGATCAAACTGAGATACACGTAGATTATGTAGGTTTTGGTATAATGCAGACATTATTATAACTGTTTTGACCCGTCCGCTAAATATCAGCTACGCTGGACGCGGACGTAAAACCACTAATTAAATTGGAAAAAAAACACTGTTTTGAACTTTGTGTGCCTGGCTCCGAGATTACGAAACTGTACTGAGTATGATTTCATGCTCAACTCCAAGTTTTGTTAATAAATCCCCATATCAAATTTGAGCATGATATCATACTCGAAACGTTTCATAATTTCGGGGCCTGACATAGTCTGAAATGTGAAACTAGTATGGATTGCTTATAGAGTTTGAAGATTTAAAAGTGCTATATTTGCTTCAGGAGTGGTACTGGGCCCCGTTGCTCAGAACATTGTAGCGCTACAATAATTGTAACTGGGCTCCCGCCACAATAAAAAGCGCTGACC
>JAUTBX010029783.1:0-13569 GCA_032361465.1 Lepetodrilus tevnianus | reverse complement strand
CCTATAATCATAGATATAATTATATATATCGAGCGGCAGTGCTTAATACCATGTAATATAGTTTTCGTCGATCAATATAAACATGATCGGCATTAATGTATTAATTAATCTGTTCTGGGGAAATGCCTCAAGGTTGAATTTTTTTTAATGGTAACATACAAGTATAATATTAGTTCTAAAAAGATAATATTAACATAATATTTAATAACGTCAAATGTATTGGTAAGTGTATATCCTCTACCTCACAGGGCGATCACGTCACTGTATTCATGAAGGTACTGGCATTCTATGACCTGTTGGTTATGGATGAGGTTACCGAGTGGACGTTTTAATAATGGCGTTAGACGTGTGTATCAAAGGCTACACCTTTATGAACATCAATACCTTAATTTCACATTGAAATATCCTTGTTTTTACTGCATTAATAATCAAAGCGGCTTACCAATAGCGTATAATGTCTCATTGATACATCCATTGCAGAAAACCGTTATGACGGTGAAGATGTTGTAAGGCGTCCACGTCACAATGAACGCCAGCAAAATGGCCGTCAGCGTTTTGGCGGCCTTTTGATCTTGCCTCCTTTCATGGCGTCTGGCGTGCAGGTTTTGCCTGGCTCTCTGCTTCCGCACTTTGATGGCGACCTTCATGGCCATCTTCTGTTGAAGAGCATGTCTATTCTGATCATTGCTGTGCGCCCTCCTGCCGAGAGCCGGGGTGCCTTTCGGGGGCGGAAGGGGAGGTAACTCTCGCTCACGGTAATCTGAATTCCCAGCCGGACTTCCGTCGTCGTCGTCGCTGGAATCACTATCCGTTTGGTGAAGTCGCCCATGGGATAACTCACAAATACTATCCACGTCACTATCCGGTATCATCCGTATAGAAGGCTTGTTATCGGAATCGGTGGAGTCTCCCCTAGGGAGATTGATAAATACCGTGTACATCGTCTCGCGTCGGTCCGATTCACAATCCTGGTCCGTTTCGTACAATGGCGAAGATGGCGCCATAGAGTGGCGGGAAAATGTCGTAGTAATGTCGTAAGGTGGCGGAGGACCGGGTGAAGAAAGACCCGGAGGTGTTTCTACCGGAAGCAGAGGGATCATAGATCCGCTACAACTCACCCCGTCTGTCCTAGGGGCCCTATTTAAGGCCAGACTATTGCTGCAGCTATTTGGTCGTGTTCTGTTTTGACAGCTGGCTCGGAGTAGTTGTTGTTCTACGTTCGTAGACGATGTCGTAACAACGTTGGAGTTGCCGGGAGAAGCTGGAGGATCGCTGGAACTGGACTCCTCAATGTAATCCGAATCACGGTCTATCTTCAGACAGGACAAGAGTTTATCTTTGAAAGAGTTCTTCTCGGATCTCTTGGCATACTCGTCAATGTCTTGGAGTTCTGGAGACGACTGGTCTCTTTTATCACTCACACTAGAATATCCGTCTTCTTCACTAGAAAGAGTAGACTTCTTGCTGCCGCGGTACACTTTCACTGCTTGAAGTTTTGGCAGGTCCTTTTGACGTTTCCTCGTCTCCAGGTAAATCCTATAGTACAACAGCATCATGATAGACACGGGGATATAGAACGCCAGCGCTGCTGTGATAATAGTGAGGTATTTGTTAGTTTTCAAAAACTGAATGTAACAATCGTTATGATTAACAGTCCGTTTCCCCTCTATGTAAGGCCAGGCAAATATCCATGGAGTCCATAACATAGCGGATATCACCCACGCACACACTATCATTATCAAGGCTTTCCTGGAAGTCCTATTGGCGCGATATGTAAGAGGTCTTGTGACTGACAAATACCTGTCGAAGCTAATGATGATCAAATTCGCTACAGAAGCATTGCTCATGGTGTAGTCTAGAGACAGCCATATGTCACATAGCTCTGGACCCAAAGGCCAATAACCCATGAGAAGATATACGGTGTAAAACGGCATGGATACGATGCCTATTGTAAAATCCGCTACGGCCAGACTCAGAAGGAAGTAGTTAGTGACCGTCTGAAGTTGCTTGTCCACCTTGAACGCAATGATCACGAGTAGGTTCCCTCCAGCCGTCAACACACACAGAAGTGCCACAACTATGGCTATCACTACAACCTCCAATGTACTAAACTGAGAAATCGCAGTTCTCACATTTGACTGATCCGTGAAATTAGACGAATTGTAATACCCGAGAGTGTTGTTCAAACTCGAATTGGTATTCCATAGTGAAAATGATTCCGTGAAGTTTAACTGAGATCCGGTACTGGTATCCACGCTGGAATCGGTAACGGAGTATCCGTGAAAAGTTTGCCAAAGTTTCGTCGCGTTGAAGAGTCGTGCTTTAAGAGAATCTCCGGACAGAGGAAGTTCCGTTGTAACGGAGGACTGGTCAGTAGGATCCTCGTGCATGCCGTCGCCGGTAGTCGTCGTATCCTGTGGCGCTGACACATTGTGGGTAGTCCAGATAACGTCGTCCATTGTCCGAACATTGCTATCGGTCAGTGCCGGACAGCCTTCTCCGTGGCAATGAACGGGGGAAACTCGGAGCTTCCGAATGAAGCACTAAGGTTCACCATCGAGCGACAGCAGTGGCCCGCTAGTCAATAAACTCCACGCACTGAAGGCTGAGCGAATCTCTCACCCAACTCGTAGAGGGTTTCTCGTTAGCGCTGACATGGAGCTCTCGTGGCATATGGACCCTGCAATCCAGAAAAGTAATCAAAATCGATTATACATTATTACATCATATCTCCACGTGTAGTATCATTGCTTCATTTGGAACCTTATTCTAGTCAAATATCCATGTGTCAATATATCAAAATATTTCTGACGATTGCTAATAACAATATAATTTCTGACGAATCAGGGTTTGCAAATAATCAGGTTTGAAAATGTTAGTGTTAGCTGCTCTTACGATTAGGTATTGATGGTTATTATTCAATACACAGTAGACATAACATTTGACTTATACTTTTCAAGTATATAACCCTAAGGAATGCGATAAGGCACAATACGTTCGGATTAACGTGCATACACACAGCATTGATGAGCAAGTACTCGTTCGACGGGATTTCACACGTAAATCAAGCAGAAGCTAGCGCGGTAAACATGCGAAAACAAAACTCTTCCGTTGACCAAATACTACAGGCTTAGTATAAGCAGCCCCGAGGGTCTCGCTATTCAACGGTTTGTTGGCGAATAAGTCAATTAGATAAATTGCTACAGCTTTTGCTAATTCGAACTTTAGCTGCATAGTGTACTCTGCTCCGTCGTTTGACCAATTGATTTCGCTGGTGTATAAATCAAAGAAAGGAGGTAGTCATACTGCGTAATCATCGTTGACGTTATTATGCCCGGTTACGTCCGTAACGTAAGTGTTACGTCAGCGTACATTGGGTCTTTAGACGTACGTGTAATCGCGAAGCTGTGGTCGTGCTTTTGATGAAACATTCTGTATATACTTTGTAGCATCGGTAGTATTACTATTTTCGTTTAATTGAAACAAAAGAGACATAAGTTAGTTTTAAGGTTCAACTTAACACTCCAACGTACTTCAACGTACAACGTCTACTTCCACGTCCACGTCTACCTATATGACGTGGACTACTAGTATGCTATTAAAATGTACATAGCTACCCACGTAGAATTGCCGGAGATGATTCATCGATCATATACAAAATGTAAATTACTTTTACACAACATATAATAAATAAGAAAATACATATAAAGTGTATGAATGAATTAGTGCTATAAAGTGAAAGTCTAATATACAAATATTGATATATCTTATTACACTAGCATAACATAGATGGCCTTATAATTAGAATGTTACTGCAGGTTTTGGCACTACAATAAGACATGTATGCATATACATGTACGCGTACCCTTTTAATTGGACATAAGAAATCACTTTAAGTTTAATCTGTCGTAATAAAACATTCCTACATTCCCTAAGTCTCGGAGCGCTATAAAAATACGTTCGCACTCATGTTTTAATCATATACTTAGCCAGTGTCTTTGCGAGCGGCCGAAGGCCAATGACATTAGCATTTTATATGTACACTGAATCACGGGCTATGCTTGTTGGCATCGATATTCTATTGCCGCAGCGCAAAGGTGGTGGTACACCAGTTAACACGGCAAACAATTTGTCAGATATTTCATCCGAGTAAACACCGAAGCACATACTAGTCTTCGCGAAATCTTGACACAGGTTTTAATTATAAATTGTATGTACAAAGACTTTAGTTTGTTTGTTTATGGTATGTAATACAACGGATGTAAATTAATATCCAAAAATTATGGCAGTGCCCCTTTAAGCATTCGATTTATAATGTTAACCCTCTACCTGACGGATTAGACACGGGCACGGTTCTTATAGCATCTGCGGTTGTCTCCAGCAATATAGAGTGTTAATAACATTATCAGTATTTAATTACCATATTAATATTGTTTTCTCTGATTGTCACATATCCCGTATTCTCCAACAGACGATAGCATGATCTATAGCTATATCAATACCCTCATCATAACAACCAATTATTTATCAATAAGATAACATGAAATAGATACTTATAACAACCCGCATTATGACCAAATAATATATATGCATATAGACTACACAGATTCTCAGCGTGAGGCGTTATTGACGCATCGGCTCAGGTCCACTGCCGCGCTATATTAATTTCTCTAGACATACTGACAGAGAAAAGCCCGTACTGCACTTTCATCACCCGACATCCAAGAACGTCCGCACTAGCTTCTCTTCCTCGCATAGACCCCCCTGATGAAAACTATATTATGTGTGTAGCGAGCAGTATCTCTTCTCGGCTGCCAAAATCGAAAAGTGAGGCTAAAACTCTAGGCTAAAGCTGATCGAAACTTCTTATACTAAGAGCTTCTTAGTGAAAAAAGATCTCTTCAAAAATTAGCATAAGCAGAAAACCAGTTAGGCAAAATCTTACTTACGAACTTCTTAGGACTTACGAAGTTTCGAGAATACGGGTCCTAGGTTATCGTTTATTAATTTCTCGAATGTCTCATAGCCACTATGAAACATATTGATGACTAGGATCACTGGGTGGTGTTCCATTGACAGTCTTGGACGCATATTCTGGACAGAGGGTATAACTTCTTTCTAACTGTTCTGTCTGTACTGTCTGTCCGACGCATGGGCATTTACCAAGGATCAACACCGCACAGTGTAACTGCGCATGCGTCGGACAGAAAGTACAGACAGAACAGTTAGAAAGAAGCAACCTCCTGTCCAGAATGTGTGTCCAAAACTGTCAATGGAACACCACCCTGATCATAAGTGCCCGATCGCCATGTATAAGAGGTGATGTCTATGATCCGGACCTGGAATCGAACTCGGACTTGCGGTCTATTCCCTGGACCCAGATCCAATTCCGACAATCTGGACTCACATGGTTACGGTTAGGACAATATTTTATTTATATTTTGGGTCATGTGAGCCAATCAGGTTGCCGAAAATCGGGTCCGAGATCGGTGAATATAATCGCCCGGGTGCGGTTCCGCGGGGAATAGATATCATGATCATCTACTAGTATATGAGATCGCTACGAAAACGCTGTTGTCTGGTGTAGAACTTACTATACCCAGAATGATCCAATACAATACATGTAATACGCTGAAGATATTTGTTAAGAATATTACAACGAAACTTGCTGCTATACTGTTTAAATAGTGTTTAAATGGCTGGATTGTGGGTTATGTACCACCAGGTTAATGTAATGACTACAGTACATATGTTGGAAATGTCTGTCTATGATTCAATGTTCATCAGGGGCCGTTCATCAGAAGGGAAGACTCTGCACAATTAACAGTTGGCTGATCGTGATTCTGGTATAGAATGATCATGAATTCCATTAATATTGCTTGCGCTTAACAATTTGAAATAATGATGAGTTTAATTAACCCCATGCGGATATGTCAGGGCATTTCCCGATTAAATCAATTTGATTACATCCAACAAATAAGTTATTATTTGTATCAATAATTTCTTACAATGTCACACATATTTTTAAATGTCACACAGATAACTTTAAATGTCCTGCAAATGTCTTAAATGTCACACAGATACAGATGTCTTACGTCACATTAATATCTTACAATGCCACTCATGTGTTCTATATAATGAGAGAGAACATATTAAATTATTTCATCTTTCAAACCAAAGCTTCTATTAGCTCTTTCACGCGCTTTAACATACTACTACTACTACTACTACTACTACTACTACTACTTACTACTACTACTACTACTACTACTACTACTACTACTGCTGCTGCTACTACTACTACTACTATTGCTGCTACTGTTGCTGCTGCTTCGGCTTCTGCTACTACTACTACTACTTCTGCTGCTGCTGCTACTACCACTACTACTATTATTTATTACCTTCAGAATAGTACATTCCTATCAATTTGATATAACTCCGCTGTGGAATAATTACCAGACGATATATAGACAGTACCTATATAGAGGCCATGAACCACTCTAAAGTTGAATTCGTGTTGTCTAGTGATTACAGTACAGACAGAAATATTTTATTATAAGTGTCACATGGTAGGTATATATAAAAATACACGAATTTATAAAACATTGTAAAATTCCTACCATCCAGCCAAGTATTGGCTTATACAATATTTACACATAAGAAAAAAACACGCATTATAAGAAGAAAAAAAACCATGTATGCCAGTGTATATCAAACATTTTGAACATATAAACAGTTTAAATTACATATAGGAGAAAAGATAAATAAGTACATATTAAAATATGTGTAGAATAAATGAATAAAGTAAGATAAATGTAAAAATAAATACAAATAATACAAACAGATTATAAAAAAATAATAATAAATAAAAAAAATTTTTTTTTTTCATCACAATTTTGTATAGTACATTGACAGTAGGCTTTCACACCGTGGACATTCCATTCATTCATGTTTCGGGGTTTTCGTGTAGTCATGAATGAGATTAATTATCGCACGGAACAATTGCGTCTAATCATGGGTGTAATTAACCCAGACAACCCCATTATTGACCCACTTGTGTCTATTTCTGTAAGACTTCTGTGACCCAATAGAGGCTGCACCCTTGGTCGTACAAGATGCTGAGAAAACGAATACAGTTAGTTTTACTGCCGGGGAGAACTCAGTTATTGACACTTTAATGAAGCAAGTAAATAATGGGAACATTTACTGTATGTACATTTATAAGTGACGAAGGCACATCAACGGACATATCGTAACGGAAGTGATACAACTATGCATGTACCGGAAGTTACGACTAATGGCGCTACGATCGGTCTGTTGAACTTCCAATAGTACAATAATCAGAATTATCTCCCGTGTTTGTCCTTTTCCACCGTGTTTTCGACGGATACTTTCATTGTTAATAATTAACAACTCTCAGCCCGAGATTACGAAACATTTTGGGTAGGATTTATTTCATGCTCAAGCTCAAATTGTATATGGATAATTTTGAACAAAACAAAGTTAAAAATTAAAGTTTCGGAATCTGGTGATGAGAATTTTTTTATCATACGTTGTACATGCATAACAAATTAAAATGAACAATCTGGTGCACTACGAACGGTTTGTCGTGTCTTATTAGATGTACAAAACCACCCGGAAATTGACATAATCCAAGATAATTCCTGATCAATATGATTGCGGAATTGTCTTATTAATAGACATGAAAACTTAATAAACCTGTTAATTATAAAGTGTCTCAGATTCCCCAGTAAGGAATGTACCTGCACAGTACAGCAATATTAAGTAATAATAATAATAATAATAATAATAAGAAAAATTAAAATAATAATAATGGCTACTTATAAAACCCACACCATGAGGCATGTTGAAAGCGCCACATTAATTATTGTCCCCGCATCAATGGATAAGTGTGCACTCGTTGTTCCTTCTCAACTCCACGGGAGTTAATATACATATTTCACATCGAATTATTCTCTATTGATTAAAACCTGTAAAACGGAACTATATATATAAATATATATAATCTTGATAAAGAAATTAATCGTAGGTAACGTATATAAGCATATTTTTGAAAGTTGTCTATACAATCCATAATCCGTGTAATTCAATTCTGCCTCAAGATATTTATCTGCAAATTAAATATTTCAAATGATGTATCTTAGCAACAATATGCCTTATCTTTCGTAGAATTGACTGTCGCAGAACATATTTCCATTTTTGCGACATGTAAAAAAAATGTAAAAATAACAAGATTTACGTTTTCGGACCAAGTCTGATAGAGTCAGCAGATGTGACGGATTGGTTCTATATTGGAGCTGGCAGTTGTATAAGTCTCATACCAGTTAGCCTAGCTGTACTGACGAGCAAAAGAAACGTGCCCAATCAACTGACGGGCATCGTAAGCAGAGCGGGCTGTCCAATTACTCGCAGAAATGCCAAAGAAACCCAAAGAAGGATGAACATCAAATGTTGCACTGCATGTCACATTCTAACACAAATAGAATTTCTTTTATGTACTTTAATATGTTTAATGTCGGAATATTACACAGGAACAAACGAATGTCAACAAACGCTTTGCTTCGATCTGCTTAAGCATAGTACTCAAGGTTATAAACATATAGGAATATTTTCTCAATTAAGTGTATATATGATATATAATGTATTATGTATTTCGACTACAGCTTGGATCGTGGTCATATAGCTCATCTAATACAATGTACTGGTACATACTAAAAGAGAGGAGAAAAGTAGCCGAGAAAAGTAGCCGACTTTCATTAGTAAGTAAAAAACAAGACTACGTATAATACAAAACAGCAAAAAGGCATAGACCATCCACATAACATTTAGTCAACTTTGAGTAGTAAATACAATTGGTAATCACCTTTAGCTACATATGATATGCACACTTACCCTAGGCATACTTTCATTTTCAATGAATATCAAATACTTAATGATGGCAATATGACAATTTACTAATAATGCCTAAAAAGCATATTATTATGCCTCATAGTGACATCTGAACGTATATACTATTTTATAGACCATGGTTTCGATCAATCGATCGATCAACCTGTTCGTAAAAGGTACATGTCTTCGCGTCAAGCCATACTCCCATATCATATTACCTGCTTCCGTATAAGGCTGTTCATTTCAAGCGTCAAACATATCTAGACATAGTTAGCATACGACAGCCTCAGCCCTGACAAGACTCGATGAAAGAGACGCCTATACAACTCGGCTAATTTCAATATCGTAGTGGGTATCATAGGAAGCGATTCCACACAGCCGGTGGTCTAATATGATCATCTATAATAAATTAGGCATTGTTATGACAGCTTGTCAGGATGACATGAAGAGAATGGTCAATAGAACTGTGCCTCAGACATGCAGGGGAGGGGAGACATTCCTGCTTTCATCAAGAACCGTGGTGCTACGTGCACACAGAATGGTCAGCCCACGCCTACCACCACGCATACACCACGCATACCACCACGCATACCACCATGCCCGTATATGCCCAATATAAAGGCAACATACTGTACTAAAGACATGTTTTTTTTTTGATGGACTATAGATAGCATCTATACATATAAATACATTTCCATAATAGCAGTACTAAGTGTGTTTTGTACTAGATCTATAAATATTATATTTAAATAAAAAATACAGAGCAAAGCCGGAAAAACATACTGTACTAAAGACATGTTGATGGACTATAAATAACACCTATAAATATAAATACATTTCCATAATAGCAAGTAACGCCGAAAGAAAATAATACTATTAGCGTGTTTTGTACTAGATCTATAAATATTATATTTAAATAAAAATACCCCGTACTCAGCATTTCCAGAATAGCAAGCAAGCCGAAAATGGGTAATAAAGCTATGCTTTTATTAATATTACAAATAATGCATTTATATTCAAATACTCCTTACTCAGCATTTCTATTTTGTGTTCTATAAATCTTATATTTATATGATTTCGAATTTCAATGGTTAGAAGGGAAAGTGATTTTGAGAAATCATCCTAAATATGTAAAATTAAAATGTTAAAAATAAATAAAATTTATGACAAATGAGTTAAAATCCGAGCACTTATTATGTATAGAAAACGCTACAAACACAGTTATAAAAGTGTGTAAGCATGTCGTACACGCATATCCATTGCACGAAAAGAGCATTCCAACAATAATTGCAATGCGTTTTATTGTTCAACGTGCTTCCAATATTCCATGAATTCACCAACTGATCTCTCATTGATTAGACACTCCTATAGATCGGTTCAATGGCCAACATCTTCAGCTGCAAGACTAGACGCTTTGTAGAAGATATAAGAACAGCTAATATAGGACTTGAAACCAGATCACCTCAACAAACCGCGAATAGAACTAATTCATACAGAACGACTACCCTTTCTTGTGTTCATCAGTACAATTGATTCTAAGGCAGAAAAACCAACAACGTTTCCAAAATAACTACAACTAGCATCAGGTCATCCATCCGGGTTCTTTGGACTAAGCATCCTCCTCGCAAACGCTGTACGTAGTCCGTCTTTGTTCGTGGTCTTGTCAAAACCGTCCGTTACATCCGTGAAATAGGCTTCGTTAGCAAAGGCAACGGGGATTGACAAAGTTAATATTTGCAAATCCCCCGCACTTTGATTTGACGGATTATCTGATTTGGCAAAATACACGAAGAAATCATTAATTAACTGGGCTCTTTGAGCGCTCTTGCCGGCAGTGAAGGGAGGAATCACATGCACATTCACACAGGCTTGACAATCCTAGAGGAATATGAAGAAGGCATGGTATTGACCTAGTGGCGGGTCGAACAGTCATTTCCTGTGTAGCTATTTTGTTGACAAACATTAGCAGTGCGAGAGACGGTTCAGGCCCAGACGTAATTGGAAGGTTGTGGTACAATATGTACTCAAAGTGTTTGCACAGTCCGAAGTTTTCACGAATAAAATTGAAAAATATGTTCTTATCCACAGAGGGAATTCGTCTACGGATGTCCACGTTTCAAATACTACCATTTAAAAATTAACTTTCTTCTTCGTGAATATTACATTTCCTCCCATTGGATGATATTAAATTTGATTGCATATTTATCTTACCATACTTGCTTGACATTCATATACGGATACCCATTTGAAATATTACTAGGTAACACGAAACAATGTTTCTTCTTCGTGAATAGCATAGAATCAATGACATGTTCTCTTATATATGATATAATATGTCATTGTATATAATAATATGTACCTTATCATACGTGCTTGAAGTTCGTCTACGGATGAAATACATGTCACTAAGTTAAGACCAAAACACATTTCTTCGTGAATAATATAGAACCATTACATTACAATTTCACATTATATAACATTTGAATGTATATTTATCTTTCCATACCTATGGCAAGCTGCAAAAAAAAACAATCCACTTGTTCCAGAACGAATGCAGAATCGCATTCTCTAAAGCTCACGAAAGTGACATGGATATAAAAAATCCATTCAGCATGTTCTGAAAGGGGTCGAATAGCTTCTTTAGTTTAACCCCAGGTGATCCCCAATTCCTCGATTAAATTCGATTTGTAGGCACGAGTCCAAACTAACTCGTGCAGGGAGGCGGGGGCCTCGTCGTACGATAAGACATCACCGTAAACACTTGCGAATCTCTCCCCCGGTCCCCCGGATGCTTTTGTCCCGTACCATCGATCCAGGCATACTCTGGCCAAAGTTCCAATACCCCAGCGGCCTTCCCCCATTCCTCCATAAGGGAGAACACCATTGATTTGACAGTGTCAACATGGTTCTGTCTTCATCTGGCCAGAAGCAACTCATATAAACTTGCTTCCTGGCCCGTCGACCCCCGGCAAAACTCGCTCCACATTGCCCTGTCCTGGTTTTTATTGCCCCTCCTATTTAGATTCACGAAGGCAAAACACCCAGAGTAAACAAGGCAAGATTATGTCTTCAGGAAATATATAATATCCAGGGGAAATGAAATGAATGATACCGCCGTCACGTGGACACACGGGGAAGAGTACATCATTGGACGTTCTCGGGGGACCACCGTGTTATATTGCTTCTCCGTTAACTACTAAGCAGATTGCGCAATTTATTGGCAATGTATTTGTACGGTTCAATTCTGACAAGATTGATAACATCAGTATGTCTTGATAAATTTAGAATTGGCATTGTAATGTTATTGTGTATGGATATCTAGTTAGATGCCAATGTTTCAACACAAACATGTCAAAAACAATTAGACCAAAAGAAAAAGAATATTAAAAATAAATAAAAGTGAATAATCAGAATTTGCATTTGAGCAGCTATTCTGGATATTTGCTCTATATATAAATGCGTATTATAATAATAATACATTTGCCTTCCTCTAACCATTTGTTTCCATTCATGATCCTTATCGAAATTTCTTTATTTACCAAGACAATTTCGCCCATATTATGTCAGTATACAGTAAACGTTCAACACCCGTAACACAAAGCGTTCGTTGCAGTACACATGCGAACAGCGGCTAGCACTGACGAACCAAAGCCGGGCAATGGTAGTTCTTCGCCTGTACAAATACGTATTTCCCTGCTAAGATCTGATTATAGTGAGGGACGACTTGAGTATTTGCGGACTCAAATGAAAGCCGGTGCATGTAAACTACTGTCGACTACTGTATACAATACACCCATACAGACCGTGTCCTACTCCCCAGTCTCTCCTTTCATACATACTCAACCTCCGTAACCAACGAGCCTAGACTCATTTAATTAATTATTGAATTTTTACTAACTTTAGAACCACTTTCAAGATTCTTTCACTTATATATCACGGTTTGTCAGTGATGGGCAGGAGGAAATCCGCAACGTCCGTAGCTTTGAATGATGCAGTAAACCTACGACCAAGGACGATAACTATAGAGCGTGTATCCTATCGTGAAAGATAACTTTCGCGAACACTGATGCTGGGCTCCCGTGACGGGACTTTAACCCAGGGACGATCGTCACCGGAAGTCCAAACGTTATATATAATTACGCTACCACTCATTTAGCTGACCCCCCCCCCCCCCCCCCAAACCGTCACGCCATCATTTGTTGGAAACCTCCAAGCTAGCGGGACAAATCCATCGATATGTCTGGTAATTAAGCGAATTTTACGAAAGGATACTCTATGCTTGATATGCGCACACAGTATACCTGGTATGATTGCTGTGCAGTGTAAATGCACTCAACATTATTGTTATTATTATTATTGTTATTATTATTATTATTATTATTATTATTATATTGTTATTATTATTATTATTATTAGTTATTATTATTATTATTATTATTATTATTTATTATTATTATTATTATTATTATTATTCTATTATTATTATTATTATTATATTGTACAGCGTTACTGTATCGTTCGAAGAACATCCGGGTTAAGGAGGCTGGCCCTAGTTTGAGCAAAGGGACGTAACTATGCTTGTATTTTGACGTTATCCTACCGCTAATAAATTCAAAGAACCTATGTCCAACTTCAGTTAATCGCTATTTTCAACGGATT
>JAUTBX010029672.1:0-13575 GCA_032361465.1 Lepetodrilus tevnianus | reverse complement strand
GAGAGAGAAAGAGAGAGAGAGAGAGAGAGAGAGAGAGAGAGAGAGAGAGAGAGAGAGAGAGAGAGAGAGAGAGAGAGGTATGAATGTTAGTGGGTGATTCTCTGCGAGGACATCATGAGATGACGGTGATGGTGAGTAAGTCTAAGCTAGGGAAAGAATGTGGATGAAAACAGATACTCGTATATAAAGATACGGGGTAATTGAAGAATCCCAGAACAGCTAGAGTAGCCACTTATGTAGGTACTAATGGCCCTTGAGGAAAACAAGGCACTGTGCGGATAGGGCACAGGCTACAACGAATTTACGGTGGACATCTCCTGTGTCAATCGGATCGACCAAGCGACACCCTCAATGTCTCCTACCAGAGATGTCGCGATGTTGCTACGATTACTCCTACGTTACAGAACCAGTCATTCCGCGAAGTATTGTGCATAGGCTACTCAGGTAGAGAAACCTCCAGCAGGACAGCGAAGCTTCTGCTGTTCTCATTACACCCAGCTAACCGTGTTAAAATGGCACATCGTTCTTTGTGTTCCGACTACAGGAAGCTATTAAATTATATGATGTATTATCTGCCCCCTCCGGAGTCCGGACACTGGGGAATTAGCGATGATAGTATTCTGATTATAGCGCGGATACATATCCCGCCCTGCTCTCTGTCTGTGTAAGGGAAGCCATCATTGCAAGGACAGCGTTATTGGGGCGCTGTATGTGGCTTGACACGAGTCCAGACCGGGTATGTATGCTACCCGGCCTTAATACCGTCTTTAGTTCATTTCATTGCGAGCACCCCCGCTTCTTCTAGATACTTTGTGTCAGCATCTCCTCACCCCGTCCACGGGCAAATTGACTTTGGCAGCTTTTTTCAGGGTATTTGTGTACAATGTTCAACAGCTCATAATTACTCATTAAATATTAATACGAGCCGCTAGTTGAGACCGAGGGAAAGTTGTGAAATGTTTTCAATTCTCCAGGCATATTGCTCCCGGGACAAAGGCATTTAGGTCTGCCAAGACTGGAATTCAATTACGAATCTGAATAGACCAAATTATGCATGTGTAGCGTGTACTTCATCTCAATAATATTAATACATAATATCTTCCTATTGAAATGGACCCCCGTGCTAGCTGTGCTGTAGGTGGGCGGAGCGATGATGTGATCGACAGGCCTATTAGCGTCAGGAGAAGGCATACAAGACGAGGGGCATGGATTAAAGACCGTTATCTGGGATGTTCAGATATATTTTTCATATTCAATTTTTATTTTTTTTAATATAATAGACTAGATCTAAAGAAGTCCGTAAAAGAGGAAACGTTGTCGCATACTAACGATGGTTAAATTAGTTTTAGATTTTTTTTGGTAATGAAACCCTAAAAATATATGTTATTCAAAAAAGAAAGTGTGACAAATCAACATTTCATGTTATGATTTTCAATTTGTAATGTCATGAGAAAAACCTGCTTCATTTCAACGAAGCTAAAATATTCAATGGACATTCAGACAATAATGCGCCCTCGAAACCCTTTGTCGCATGAAGTGCCCGAACAAGATGTTTGCCAATTAAGTCAAACGTTTGTGGCTGGAAAGTGCGATTGACCAATTTCTCAGGACACAATAGGCAGCGCGCAGGTGTGTGGGATATGTAAGAAGCCGTACACCGAAGGAAGGGAAACTGAGAGGGGTGGAGGGGCAGCGTTCGGGGAGGATGGGAGGGACGGAACGTGTACATAGGCACCCGCGGACGCTCAGGACCAGCAACCTGACCGACGGCAAAGCCGCCGTCAATGACATCCCTGAAACAAGCCTCGTTATGAGGGGAAGGGACACGAGGCTATCGGTTACCTGCACCTTTTATTCACGTCAAGTACAGAAGAAGAGCAGGGCGATAGCTATTCAACGAGGTGTTGACAAATACTCGGAACAAATACGTTTGAAAGGGTGTTCTGTAGCTGCAGAGGCTGGCCTCGTAGGGATCTGGCAACACTTTCCCCAACAAGAGTAAACACGGGAACAAGTGAGCTGATCGGCGATACGGACAAATTAGTAGCGGATAAACCTTGTATTGAAGTTGAGCACGGTAATTGTAAGACCAGCACCTGATATGGCGTGGAGTGTCTTTACTCTGGCACGTCTGAGGGACGTCTATACGTGTTTCCAGAACACTAAAAGGACTTTAATCCTACTTCGCTCATTACTCGCAAATTATCATGTTTAATGTGGTCCTAATTGCGAGCACGCGCGGGCTATCAGAGTTGAACGACTAACACAAAAATCTCAGTTTTGAAATTAAATGGTGTCGTTTTGTTAGGTATCGGGTCGCATATCCTTCTTATACGCGGCGTGATAGCCCCGAATGAGATACGTGCTCAACTGCTGTGATTTCAGAAAAGGGTAGATGTTTCGAGGCCAAGCAATGTGACATGATGGGGTTTGACGTTGATGCATGGCTTACAGCCCATCAGGGGTGGATCCAGAGAAAGGGGTATCGAGTATCCTGCGCTATCTCCACGTGTTGACTTGTTTAATAAATGTGTAAAGAGACTATGAAGAGACATAATAGGGGTTGACCTACGGCCATTGGTCAAAGACCAGGAAATGTGGTATTTACTGTCGCGTATCAGTTTCTAACGAGAGGTCGTATCCAGGTATCTCTCCAGATCGGGTAGAACATATACTCAGTACTTATCACACGCACAGTCCCAGAGGTGTCGCCACAGCTACTACTTACCACCGATCATCGAGTTTTCTATATCACCGACATTAATTTCCACCCACTGAGTCGTAGGAGTTTACAGTCGCTGGTCATCCATTCAGAAATTTATCTGAACATCCAAGTAGCGGTTACGGGACAAATATGCCCATCCGTCACTTAAAACATTCAGGAAAACATGGCATACCCCTCAATCAGCTCCGGTATGCGAATTAATGTCTAGATGGTATTCTACCGGACATTCTATTGTCGTGGTATTTTCAATTGTTAATGCTTGATAAATCGGTGCCATAAACCATGAAATATATACCAAATGTATACATTTACACGAATTTTGCATGACAATAATGAATTCCGAAATAAGGGAGTGTCCATAGAGAGAAATATGCCAATAAAAGTAGACTCTACATGCCAACATATATGTTCTCAATAAAATGTCAGAGTGTTCAGGCATTATTTGCACTGTTGATTTTTCAAATATGCTTTAACTTTCCAGTTTGGTTAAGATACACATCTTACCTGTTTATATTAAATACATACATCTTATCTTTGTCTATTAAATACAATCAAGTGGGTTACAACCAATATACAGACAAATCATCGGAATGATCGGATTACCGTCAACATCCTCATAAAGGTACCATAATTGCAAATTTCAAATTATGAGGAAAATAAACCTTGCATGGCCTCTATAAGAGTTAATTTCTAAGACCTTTACTAATTATATCCCCAAATGAGCAGACCACACTCCGATGAAGTCGACACCATCTAGACGTATGTAAAACGTGATGTTTCATATCACTGCACCTAAATATATATCCTTCCCCTCACAAGTAGTGCAATTACCATTCGCTAATGCCATTTTGAGGCGAATAAATCATGTAGACACTGCTTAAGTCTTGACCCCATTGTATGTGAACGTGTAGATGCATGAGAACGATTTCACCTTGACCTAAGGGGTAATAATCCTGGATTAATTCGTGCAGATTAAATCCGGATACCGCTATAAAATGCGATGTGACGTATTCCTGTCAAGTCTCGCGACAATTACGCTGATTTTCATTAGTTCTATATATTATGCCAAAGATGCGTGGTAACTACCCTCCTTATTTTAATAAGAAGCAAATCGCTGACGCACTAATTTGCCAAGAAGTTGAAACCCAGCTCCCATAATCAGTCATAACGTGGAAATTGCGGATGAACACAAAAGGCACTGCCTCATCACAACACGTTGCGCTGCCGCTTCAAACCTCTCACGCTGGCCAAATATGATTGAACAAATAGGCCGTGGATACTTGGAAAATATTTTTCCATTTCAGAAGATATCGACCCATCATCTGCCGTCAAAATACACTCTCATGGGGTACAGAATACGATGTGGTCGAATATCTGCTCATCTAGTCAATTACAGCCCGAACTATGTTTATTTCAGTCTCAAGACTTGGGACTCAAAGCTCCGAACATCCACTTAGCTCCCCAGCCTTTGTACCCCGCTTTATTGTCTAAATGCGTTTGAGCACGTTAAGCAAACTTCAAATTACAGTTTGGTAGTGTAAATGAGATAATCTGCCCCAATCCCAACACGGCGAAATAATTTAAGCCTAATTCGACAGAAATACCAGACCTAATTTCCTTCTTTCTGAAATGCGAAAAATTTCGAACGTGCGTTATTTCTGCGATTGCTACTCATGTGAATCAATGGAACAACTTTATAGCGGAATTTTCATTAACCCGTAAAACGGGGGTCTTTGCCATTCAGATAGTGATTCCTCCAATGTCGCCCCGCTCAATATCTTGTTCGAGTCGGGGGTTTATATCACGCTCCGTCTTGGTAAGCGTGCGTACAGTTTCCGATCTCCGTGTTGTGGTAAAAAGTTTCTACTCGCTTTACAGTTTGTTTTGCGGGCTTAACACTGAACCCTCGGGCCAATCAGGAAAAGAGGACGAAAAATAAATATTTTCAGGGCTGTGTCGGAAAGGCTGCTTAATTATATCTCTAATCTGTCGTCATAAGCGTGTATCCATCGGCGAATCGTATGCTATTATGTCTCATATGCGAAAATTAAAAGAGAAACGATCTCAGCTTCATCTCCGGTGTAGGGAACATTTTCTCTTTGTAATAATAACCTTAGACTTTCTCCACAAGACTAAATAAACTGAGGAAAATCATTACAACTTTCTACTTCATCGATTTAGAAGCATTGTTTTCAAGAGTTGTTAGTGGTTCGTATTTTACGACGCTCATTGTATAGCGAAACCGCAAAATTAATCTGATATTAAAATCTATCTAATCTATAGAATTGATTTATGAAAATGCATTTACATGTACTATTGTTAAACTGGTTATCACTCTTTAAACAAATAGTTGCTATTACTTGTTAGGTGTTCCAGAAAGAAAATACGATATACGATTGTAGGTTTTGGATTACACCCTGTATTTCCGTTTTGCCACGCTGTATTTTCCTGGTTACCTGTGTACTGGTGCTAAATACTGGTAGTCTCCATTTAAGTGTGTTGTTACATTGTTACAGTGCTATTTGTGGATGCTAATTTTAATTCGGTAATGATTGATTGTTGGTGTTTGCGATAATGACTAAACTCGTACAAACATAATGGTAATTCATTGGTTAATCAGCGAATAAATTAAACTTGTTTTACTAACCTGAGTTTCCGTTAGGCTGAGCTTGGCTGCAAGATCTTTTCGTTCTTGTCCAACAACGTAGTGGTTCTTTTCGAACGCTTGTTCCAACTTCAACAGCTGACTTGGAGAAAAAGCGGTTCGAATCCGCTTTGGTTTCCGGTAGGGGTGAAACAATAGATTAGCATCAGGCCCTCCTGGAAATAAACCCAATAAATATTCATTAACATTGACACCGTAACTGATATTGTTAAGATGACCATTTCGATTTTAAATACTTTTTTTTTTTGCGATATCAGCATCCCCTGAAAACGATTTCAAAATATAATTTCCATTACAATTTTCTAACTTATTTTATTTCAAGTTGTCAATATGTTGTCAATATGTTTATAAATTTGTTTTAAAATACGATTATCTATTTCTCTTGGGGCGAAATAGGCATGCCCAAAAATATAATATAATAACAATGTGAGATAAATCCACAATATATCATGCACCGCATTTCAAAACAATTTCTTGCGCTTTCTTATCATTTGACTTGACATTCAAAAAAAGTAACACGCGTCAATTAATGTGATACAGATATATAAACCCATATCAAGTTTCCCTCTGAGTTATTTAAGGACAATGCCCGGATATTTACCCGCTATTTTAGTAGTATTTACTGAAGCTAGATTAAGTTATATTACTATCGGGCTTACGTCTCAGCACACATAAAATCGGTATTTCGGATTCTGACCAAAATTAAACGTCTATATACAAGATTTTCCCTTGAAACATGATCAGCGATTTAGACCATGATGAACGTATTACTAAGCCTTTGATAGTTCTCATGAAGCTGCAGTGGAAACGGAGAATGATATTTATAGGAAATTGATCGGTCACGTGGGTGTCACGTGATAGGGTGAAGCTTAGGTTCCCTGTATTCAAACCATTTTGTATACATCTTCTGTGTTTTATTTCCGGATAGAATAACACATCTTAAAAACAAACGCATACTATATATCGTATATTTCATTTCCTTTTTTTATTTTTATTTTTACAAGCAATTCAACGATGCCATGGTCGTTCTATGTACGTGTGGATAGAGGAATTACTTACATAATTTAGGCAATTATTTATATGAAACACAGGATACTAAAATACAAAGATGAAGAAAATAGGGTCTGGTAGTTAAGCCATTGCTATACATTGCATATTGCAAAGGGATGTACAAAGGGCATTATACTTAAGTCATGTATCGTCATTGTGGCAAACAGAGGTAACGGTTTATGAATAAACTTTTATTTTCCATATAAGAATAAACGTATCGTGTAAGTAAACCAGACCTTAATGTAATGCGTCATGTCAAACATATTTTGTCAATGAAAGAATCGTTCGAAAATAGTAAAGATCATAAACCGACAGGAGGTCAAGACTTTCTTTGTATAACCTCGACAAACCGGCCATTACCTCTCATTCAAATGGAAACATTTCTTCATAGCAGTTCTTCATTTGGGTGGCGCATAGAAGTACGTGGGGCTCGGCAAATTAAAATAGATGTATATTACCAATCAAACGGAGCAGACGAGATATACTATAAATCATTGCCTATGCCCCTGGCGTAGATTATCTCGAACATAACACTTTTAATAAATCATTATTTGTTCGATATTATGAGTTTTAATGCGAGAATTATGCTGTAATTATTAAAAGTTGACTTGGCTGGGTATCGTGCACTGGAGATGTCAGATATAGGTTTCTGGGTGTCAATAAGACCGGAAGTCATGTGGTACAGAGATAGGCAAGCATGAGAAGGGTGGGGATGGAGCAAGCATAGAAAGTAAAGATGTCCTTATTGTAGCCTAGTATTATGGACTTTCGTATAGGAAGTCACTATATATGGTAATCACACAAGTCAACCAAAACATGTTAATGATCTGAGGCAAATTACTACGATAAGTCTCTATTCAATAAAGAGAAAAGTCATAATAGTGATCAGGCAAAGACAGGAAGATGTGTGTTTGCTAGTTTGCAATATAATAATATATCATTATTTGTTATTAATCATTACCTCGATTGGAGGTAAATATATAATGCTTATTGATTAATTGTTAATTATACATTCAGTTTGTTGACACTGGTTAAAGGGAAATACAATTGAATTGAAGCTATGGTGGTATTGAGAAACATACAGTGATTAATGTTGGTTCATTTTATATACAGAGAGTAGCCTAATGTGTCATCTCGTAGGAAAACGTAGATCTCTCAATGCGTAAAATATATTACATTTCCGTATGCTCCTGTTTCACATCAAATAGTACAACATTATTTTAATCGATGGACTTTGTAATATTAATTATTCATCACTTCAGAGCATCGGATCAGGAACCGGACGACGATGTCCTTTGACGATAGCTTGTGGTAAATTATGCAAATGTCATGAACCTTACTAATCCTCTTGGCAAGTAATCATCATCAAGTACCATCGTGTGAATAGGCTTCATTTCATTCGTAATAAAATATAAATTGGATATTTTCTTTATATTTATCTATCATTTTAAATGTATTCTGGCACAAAACAGACCTCCTGTATTCCAGGATAGAAGACTAAAGAGCAAGCACAGCTGCTGAAGAAAGTAGGACCACCTTGGTAGATGTGTCACCAGTGAAGTCAACACCATGAATTCAAAACATATTCCAAAATATACCAAAATAAATTATAATTGCTCAAACTAAACGTCTTGGTTTCCTTTTCTACATTTCTCAATGTCTTTCTAGTATGTCCCAGTGACTCATTAGATACAGTAGATCAGTACTCCCGAATTCAGCTCTATTTTGCATTGGGATAATCCTCCTGGAGTTGTGTACACATTTCTGCCACCTTTAGCCCCGGATACCAGAGGACATCATTATGGAGTGAAGTGTGTTTTGCCGCAGACCAACCTGTGCGCTGGTGCTAAACACTTGTAGTGCCCCTCACCACTCGGTGTACGTTCCGATATCTCCTCCACGCGGCCACATCGGCTAACTTTGGTTTCATTATCGCAGGTCCAAGTGTTCTGGGAACAATTACGCACCAATACGGGAAACATTACGAGTATTTGCAGAGCAGAGAAACTCCTACAATGAGTTTTTTCACTATTTACCGATTTAAAAAAGTTCTATTGCCTCTCATTAATTAAAGAAGTGTGTTGGAAGACCATCCGTACCGAATCAGCACAGCTGTATGCGTACAGTCGGATCACCCGACGATGAACACGTTGGTGATTTGAGGATTCGTTGGGATTTGGTGGAGTATTATGGTTTGAGAAGGGAAGGCGTTAATGGTAGACTTCTTATATGTGTAGGACTGTATTAGAATATCCCTCCCACCTCAGGCACCTGTACCAAATGAAATAACAAAAGGTGCAGATCTCATTTATTGTATGGAGAGAGTAATTAAAATCGGAGTCTATTTGTCAGACATTGTGAGAACTCTCACACGGGCGAACCGAATGACCTCACAAAAGGTATCGGTGTCAATAGGCCCTATAATAGTCGTCCATGGAAAACGAACTGGCTATTGGATATAACAGAATAGGTTGAAATTCAGGCAAATCTACCTGTAGAAAATAATCTTGGTAATTATATAAGTTGTACCACTAGGGGGCAACAACTATAATACATTGACAACTAATGATAGATGAAGTATGGGTTTCTTTATATCATTCTTTGTATAACATATGATAGGCTATGTAGTTCACCCTGACTCAATATTTAAACCAGCCAGATATATATATATATATATATATATATACTCCCCTATGCCATATTCAGACACTGTATTACAAACGCTATTCATGGCACTTTCATAGGAATAATATTTATAAAGGTAAATCGGTGTATCATGAGAGATGCAAGTAAATACTAGTATTGTGATAGCTTTACTAATTTCGCTATTTGACGTCAGTAAAATACACTTGACCCTATTGCACGATTACAACTTGAATGCTCATATAACATGGGAATGTATTTGTGCATTATTCGTGCCTATATATTGCAGGCATTTACACGCCATATCTAAGTTTGAATTACCTATTGAATTAAAGGTTTATACAGCTGGAAAATTACATTATTGTCTAACAAAGTGGGGGAAATAGTCTAAATAATATATTGGGCAATTATGGGAAAATGTAGAGACAAATATATTGCTGTGTTTTTATTTAGTGTCTAACAATTAAGATCCAAAGTGGATGAATTACTCCGTATTAGTTTCTGTTTTAGAACATGCTATCAACATCATGACATTTTATAAATAAAATATCCAATAATTAGCTGGGTATCCAAAATGTCTAATATCCAATGTCATTGTTTATTTGAAAATCAATTGGAATTGATCAATAATAAATTTCATATATATTATTCAGACAACAGTTTAATAGAAACCACCAATGTTAATGTTCCTAATTTTAACTTAAAATGCATAATTAGTATATTACGCCTCAGTAATAATACAAGTGTTAGAACATTCATTGGAAAAATTGAAAACTCAATTTTCCTAAAGCTAACCTCTACTTAGGTACGCCTCTCTGTTTCTCCGTTAATTATATTAACCGAGTATCGTGCTGAGAGTTACTTGCCCTTGACTTTGATGTCCTCCCCGGTGATGAAAGATTACATCAATGTCACGTGACGACGATGTAGATGTCGTTGATGTCCATGAAATCACGTGACTAAATCAGTTCCCCCTTTAAAAGGGTGTTCTAACTCAATAGCTACTGTTCTGTTAAAGAGGTAAGAACATTAGCAAATGGAAAACATATCAGAATTGTTTTATCTACCACCTTCAAGTGAAATTGAGGTGTTATCAATTTCGTTCGGGCATCGTATAGATACTATGACATGTATTTGATATTCTATTATAATGTTACCTAGATGGATTAGACAACAGTCAATAAACAAAGAAAGTGTGTGTAAAATATACAATATAGTTATCATGAAATATATTATATATCTAATGTTGAAACCACTCTACAGACTACTCTACTCTTCACCATTTGAAAACATATATAGCAGTTTTCTTTTTAATTGATACAATAAAAACCATGTTGAGTTATATCTTCAGATCTAGAAAATTACATTATTATACTAGCGATACTACAGATACATCACACAATTTGGAAAATAGCATGCATTCCTTGTAATTAATACAATAAAAACTATATTTAGTTATATCTTCGATCTAGAAAATTACAATATAAAATTAACGATACTACAGATACATCTCACTATTTGGGAAAATAGCATGTTTTATTTTAATTAATACGATGAAAAGTGTATTTAGTTATATCTTCAGATCTAGAAAATTACAATGCATTGTATGTCAAACATATGTCGTCTGAGTATAATAATGAATAACTCTTGTTTCAATCTACTGACACATTCGTGTTATAAGTTATAACCAGGTCATGGTTTAAATTAACTAATTGTATGCTGACAAACTATTCATAAACAAATATTAATATGAATATTATTTATTTATTTATTTTATCTTTATTGACTATTGATGCGTTTTTAGTAACTATGCAAAATAAAATGATATTTCAAATGAATGTTTCCATTTATGCTGGTAAAAGTTTTAATTTGAAGATAAAAACTATAATGTAATATGCATGGATAATCGCAAAAGAACGAAGTCATTGCGTTTCTAGTTTTTCAAATAAAAGCAAATTAATACATTTGATTAAGAACGCAAATAAATCTATTATTGCATTATTTATCGACATTGAAACAAAGTTATATATATATATATGCATATATATATATATATATATCCTCGTATTTGCATGTGTACATGTATTTGTATTTCTTTAAGTTTTGTATGCATTTTTTTTATGTGACATGAGAATGAATTGGAGTTATTTGCTTGAAAAACAAAATAATGTTGTTTGTAGATATCATAGTCTACTATGTCTATCCACATAATTAACCACAATCTACTCCCTAATACCAGTCTTGTTTACTGAGCAGTATAATATATATTATCGTATCGGCAAACTCGAGAGTTCACAGTCTTTCTGTCTCTCTAATCAAGTTCGATAATAACACTAATATATATAAGTACCACGTATAAGTATAACTTCAAAGCTCCGAACCGACATCATAGTAGCAGAAAGAAATGCCCCCATGTGAAGGTCGTCCTATACATGTAATCCTCGCTATTAGCTCCATTAATGCAATCGAAGTGTAAAATACGTCCGTTAATAGTTCAGTAATTATAGGAAATAACATAGATGGAGATAAGCATATTTTCCAGTGTTGGAATCCGAGAAAATTACATACAAGGTGCCGCCGTAATGACAGAGATATACATGGATGGGTTAGTCAAATCGCATTCGAATCCCGTCATTACGACTGGTTACAAGTATCCATGAATAGGGACCCGTGTTAATCGAAGCAATCTGCGGTTGATGAATGTCTAACGAGTATTACAAATATCTGCCCCAATTTCAATTTCATACTTGAAGAGAGTAATTCTAAAGCACAGTTAAACGTGGCGGTAGAGCAAGATAACGTGACGTACAGTGTGAAGTGTATTCTAGCGCGAGCATTCACTCGTCTTCAATCGCTCACTCAGTCAGACCTCATAGAAAAGAACACCCTATAATGGAATTGCTGTTAAATAAAATAAAATACTAATAGATTTACTTGCGGATGGGGAGAAAGGGGTATGCCCATTGTCCAAGCGTGAAGAGAGATTCACAGATCTAAATAAAGCCCTAGATCATGACTAGTCCAATTGAAGTGTGAATTGTTAGAGGCATCCCCCCGTGAGCTATCACCATCTCAAGTGAAATGTAACTACACGAATTCTAAAGGACTGTCCTCTTAAACCTGCTAATATTGGCTAATACGCCGCAGACGTGCATACTGTCAATAGCGCGTTCGTATGTAAGTTCTCAGATAGTTTTGTCGCCGGTGGAAATAGTTCTGTTCGTCTCCCCAACAGAATAACACCCCATGTGTTCGGGGGCTACGATTGACAGGGTGTTTATAACGCTTCGCCGTGCAGCTTTCAATAGTGAAGGTGCCGTGGTTCACCCGTCAGTCAATCAAACACGAGTTTGAATCTCCAATCATGACATGACAGCCACACTGTTAACATACATGTACGCTTTACAGCTGACTTACTTTTACTCTAAAGGTATTTCAGTAATTACTTTGAAATATTCTGATTGCCAAGATCGTCCACAATCAAACAGGTTCACGTAAACACTGAAACACAGAGAGAATACTTAAGACTTCAGGATCAATTTTGTCTCAACAGAGCGGCAATAGTTGCCTCCCCTTAATACCCACCTCTTTCTTAAAATCCCTGTGGGAATTGTAGAGGGACAGTGTGGGTAAATTAACAGGGTCGAAACTCTTCCCAGACAGACACCATTACAACAACGGGAGTTTTCAGACGTGTGAATAAACTCCGATTGTGTAAGATGGCCGCCAAATAAGGCGCTTAGCCTTGTAGATAATAACGGCTCAACAAAATGCACATATTCATCGCGAATACTGTCTGTTATGCAAGCAAAGAGTCTATTTCTCCGAATCATTCATGTGAGAAAATGAAAATTGAAAAATTGGAAATACGGCATTTTGGTGAGTCGGTGTGGAGCCAACTTCGCGGACTGATAAATGTAAGCCTAATCACCGACATGATTCAATATGGAGGATTAATACCTCCGTGTGACAGAAGCAATAGTGGCATCATGGACACAATGTTTGCAGTGATTTGAGGGGTAGAAGGTCAACTCAAAGAATGGGGGACACCGTATGTTGCAAAATATTTGGAGGACTTTTAGTACATTTGATAACTAGATCACCCCTAGAGTTATTGACAGAGACTTACAACGACATGAGAGTGTTTACATTTCATTCCAAATTTCATTTCACTAAGGACGATTTGCATATTACCTTTATTTGTCATTTGCAAGTTAATCAAAATATTATACTCTGGTAATTATTGGCCAATGGGTTTATCTGTAAACGAATAATCTTGTGACATGTCTGTTGAATTATTTGTAAATTGGAATGAATAACTTGTAGGAGAATTAATCAACAGCATTCAAATCGATTATATCTTCATACCACTGTGGTTGCAGAAGTCGGCGGGGTGAATGTCCTGGTGGTGGTCGTCGTCATCGTAGTAGTAGTAGTAGTAGTAGTAGTAGTAGTAGTAGTAGTGGAGAGCGTTAGCGCTATGTTAGTACTT
>JAUTBX010029451.1:0-13583 GCA_032361465.1 Lepetodrilus tevnianus | reverse complement strand
AGTGCAAATGACAACAATAAAACTATTATATATTTACGCTAACATCAAATTAGTTACAAGCAAGGACAGAGATTACACATAATAAATATTCTTAAATAAGACAATAAAATCGTGTATTATGCTTAGTATATAGATAGATGCTATTATAAGTCCTGTGGTCTGTACTACCGTCAACAACATCTTCCCCAGGAAGGCTTGCTTCGCGTTGGTGTCGTAAAGAGCTACCATATAGGGAAGTTGAGCTTTAGCCGACAAGGAAATAAAGGGAAGGTTAGAGCCCTGAGCTCTGCGTTGGTCGTAAAGAGCTACCATAGGGAAGCTGAGCTTGAGCCTACCAGATATCAAATCATCTCCCTATAATGCAATACTACAAATAGGCCTGCATATACTTCAGACAATGTTTAGACTCGTTTATGGTAGGGCAAGATTAATTAATTGCATTGGAATCGTGCACAAATGTGTGTTTATAATAGGAGTAGTAGCAGTAAAATAGCCACGAATTCCACGAAGCGCGAAGGACTAAAACCTTGAAATTAGTTAATTGTGCATTTTTGTTTAAACTTCGATTGTGAACAAATAGACATAATATTTCCAATCGACGGATTAACATAGAATACCAATACGTATTTCAATTTCTCATCTGGAACGGATCTTAACTTGTGGCATGGACATATGACTCAAATGCTTGATCGGTTGTACACTCTACTCAAGAAGTCACGGATGCTTTGTCTTCTGTTGTGCCTGACGATGACCTCCGATTTCCGACGTCGCTGCAGCACAGAGGTCAAAGACACCTTCTGGTTTAGCTGACTCATCACCTGCTCGAATGCTTCGCAGACGTCGTCGTAACTCAAGGACGAAATCTCTACAACACTGTATCCGCACTGGCCATGCATAGGAATTTCGCCAGTTTCTTGCATCGATTCTCGGATGAGGTCTTTCTTGTTGGCGACCAATACTATTGGAACGTTTTGGTTCATCTTGACCTCCACGATCTGCTTCAACAGCGTCTGGGCGTATTGGTAGGACTCCGTGTCATCAATGGAATACACCAGCAGAAACGCGTCGCTGTTGTGGATGGCGATCTTCAGCATTGGCACACTGTTGACACCGGAAGTGTCCAAGATGTTAAGGTGAACGTTGGCGTTGCTAGTTTCGTACACTTCTCTGTTGATACCGTAAGAGGCTGGGTTGTCGGGGACTTCCTTTTGTCTAAATTGAGAGATCATCGACGTCTTCCCTACGCTGTTTCCGCCAAGAACGGCAACTCGGTAATAAAGATCGGACTTGGTTCCGTTCCGGCCTGTGAACATCCGTTTTGCTCCTGCCCATAAAGACATATCTGCAGTTCTGCCGTGTAAACCGTTGTAAACAATTGTTGCGTCGCTCGTTGATATATATATATGGAGAACTGACGGTCACGTGACATGACGTGTTTGTTGTTCACACCAAAAATGGGATTACCAGATACAGTAATGTTTTCAATACGACAAACTGAATAAATAACAATCCCCAAATAAATATGAAAATGAATTAAAGCAGATGGTTGACCTATGCCTATATACTTGTAGTGATCTAACAAGGTCTTACCTGAAAATGTGTTTTGACTACACAGTTAGGCCTACTTAGTATGTATACTACTCAAAAATAAGAAAAGCAAGTTTGGATTCGGTATGTTACATGTATTTTCTTTAACTTTATTTGGAAAAGGAAACCTGATAGAATTAAAAGAGAGATGATGTACCTTCCAACCAAATATGGAGGAATAAATGTACCACATATTAAGCATGTAATTGCATCACAAAAACTGTCTTGGATGCGAAGGTTGTTTATCTCTACATGTAAATGGAAGCATATACTTAATAATATCATACCAAATATTGAAACAATATGGTTCGCAAATCTACATTGCTAATAGGATCATCCCCAATGTTGCAAATTCATTTTGGAGAGCTGTCTTGCGATCATGGTGTTTATATATCGGTTACAACGAAATTCAGCTATAGATAACAGCTTAGAAATACTAAGTCAACCAGTCTGGTATAATGAAAATACTAGAATTGGTGAACAATCGGTCTGTTGTAACTCTTGGTTGAAAAAAAGGCATTCTATTTATCGATGATTTCTTGAAGAGTTCAGGAGAATTACTCAAATATGAAGAATTTACACAAAGTTCGAAATAGTAACAGACTTAATGACTTATCAAGGTAATAGCAAAATACTGTCAAAGATGTTGTATCCCAGTATACAATATTAAAAAACAATGTCATCCAATTATTCCATTCAATGTCTATTGTTTACAAAATGATGTACATGGGAGTGTTTTATAAAAGCCTAAAATAAAAAAATCTACAATGTCAGACAAAGTGGGAAGATTTATTGCTTAACAAATTTAAGGGAGCATCTGACAACACTAAATAATAGGAAATCGTACTTTGTTACACCTAGATTTCGATATATATAATATGTACTTTCATTACTATCATGTGTATTTTCGTCGATTTGCAAATAACTAAAGACAGTAAAATCACATTCTTTGTACGAGATATACTTTATTAAAACTTTGACCAACTTACAAGAAATCGAGCACGTTCATTGCCACATAGTAGCATTAGTGTAGTTCACTCATACTAGCAACAGCGTAAACTTAACACTACATAGAATTAGCGTAACACTACGTAATATAAAAATTGTGTCTGTGTTAGTGTCGTACTACTATTTCGGAAGCTAGCCAATATCGTGCTTGAGTCTGGAGTAGGCGACCTTCGCTTTGTTTTATGGTCAGCAAGTGTCTTGAAGTGAACATCTATGACTATATGACTATATATAATACTATGAGGTATACACTCAATCATGTAAAGCTAAGACCCGGTGTTCGTGTGCACAATGCTTCACAATAGTCTAAATGTTTCAAGGAAACCAATTTATTCAGGATCGGATCATTTGTGTCATTATATCGTTTTCTGTGGCTCAGTCGTTACGCGTGTCAATGCGAGCCATTACGACCCACCAAAAGTGACCATGTCGCGACATCCTGGAAAAATATGAGGACGTACGTAATGCTAACTTACTGCCCACTGCCGTAATCTCAAACACAATCATGACATTCATGTTCATACGCCTATGTAGGTGAGAATGGCTATGCATGCGACCAAGTACATTTCTTGGACCCAGTAGTCGCGTGACGTCGTAAATTGTTGGATTTGCCTTGACATCTCAATGCCATAATTATTTACAAGTCATCGTCATCGACATATAACGACACGGGATTCGATCCCATTTAAGCAATAATATGGCGACACTATTTCATAAACGTTGGGTTGACTATATTGGCATCCATGACCATTCGGAAGAAAGTAATCTTCACCCCCATCACAGGACGTCATGACGCCAGGGAACGCTTACAAATACAGGGAAACTGATTCGTCAATTTCGTGAACAGGTTCGTGAAGTTCCTGTTGACATTCGTGAACGTCAAACAAACGAAAACATCTCGATCTAAGCACGCACTGTCCGCGTTAGTTCGGGTTCTCCAGCGTAGTTGATGACGGAAGGTGTCGGATCTGGTGCCGATTCCCGACGAGTACAGTCGCGTTAGTTCGGGTTCTCCAGCGTAGTTGATGACGGAAGGTGTCGGATCTGGTGCCGATTCCCGACGCGTACAGTCGCGTTAGTTCGGGTTCTCCAGCGTAGTTGATGACGGAAGGTGTCGGATCTGGTGCCAGAGTACCGACATGTGTACACAGTCGCGTTAGTTCGGGTTCTCTAGCGTAGTTGATGACGGAAGATGTCGGATCTGATGTCCGAGTCCCGGCAGGTACACCCCTCCCAGTGAGGGACGGGCTGCCCCGAGGACCCCCATGCTGTGACGGAGGTATGACGTCTCCAGGTTGGACACGACACTGGCCGTCTGGGGGTAAAGTTGGGACCAGTAGGGGTTATTCTGAAGGATCCGCTGCACTGCTGCGAAGTTCGTCGCCTCGGCCAGGAGTTCGATGCCAACCGCTGTCTGCCGTTTCCATTTTGTTCTGAAAGAGATTTTCGGTGAACGTTATGGAATATGATATCTGCTTGGTCGTACGCTTATTCAGAGCTAGTTGATCTATGTATATTTGGTGAGATGAATTTATACCTGAAGGTAGTAAAATAATAATAATAATAATTTTATAAAACAATAATAATAATAACTAAATAATAATAATAAGAAGAACTAAATAATAATAATAACTAAATAATAATAATAATAATAATATATTAATAATAACAATACTCATAATTAGTAAATCATAATTAGTAAATCAGAAAATTTCAGGTAAAATACAAATAACGACAATTAATTACACCGTCCTTGTTTGAATAACACGCCTATCCCCTCATTATACCCATGCAATTTTTATTCTGTAACCACATGCGTGACACGTTAATAAACAATTCATTCATTCATTCATATTCGGAACACCCTCAAACTAATTCCTATAATTATTAAGTTTCCTTGAATATTTCTGGTACTAAGGAGATATACAGCGTTTCAAATTGGTTTGCTAGTATTTCGCAGAGGTATTTCAATGAATTCCCCCGATACTACCGAAGGTTGGTGAAAATATGTTTTGTAAGTGTAAATTTGATATGTATACCAATTGAATTTAGTTGACATTCTTAATTTCTTATCCTCTAATTTACTCCCAAACGACTATCGAGGTAGTGAGCATTTACTATTTATTTAAAATAAATACTTAGATAATGAAATATCATCAACAGTATGTCTGCAGTGTAATGTTTCCGTTGTCATCTATAGCATAATTATTTATTATTCGCAATTACATACACTGTTTATGTATCAATTTAAATTGCTATGATAATTCAATATCTTGCAAATAATTATTTTGATCGTCAATTATTATTTGTAAATATTAAAATGAATACTGCACGTTAATTAATTGAATATGAACAGTTAATTCACAAATTGATGCTGTTAACATCTATCATTACGCTTTTTGTACGCAATCGATAAAGTATATCGACAAATCGATACATTATAACGGCAACTTCTGGCAAGTGCAATAGTGTTGTCAAAAGACATTAATCTGCTGTGATTTACTCTACATGAACCAATTTGTGACATACATAGTCTAACTAATTATTATTACTGCTAGAGTGGTATGTACGGTATTTAGTATTATCCAGACCGGCTTATGGTGAGCCAGAAGACGAACAATAACTTACTCTATGCTGCCATAATATTCCTGATGCCTTTCAGCAGTTCTTTTTTTGAAAATAATAACCTGATCTTTCGTTTCCAGTATTAAAGGTAGGTGACGCGTGAATACATTTTAATTTAATTTCATTTTAAAAAGAACTTCAAATTGAAATTGAAATTAAATATTGCGACATTGAAATTGTAAGAGTACCAGTAGTATTGACATACACTATGTGTTTATGCTGTACATTCTAGCATGCATATCATTGTTTGGAAACGTAATAACTACTATACATAACCACACTGCCAGTGGAGCAGGCTGTTCTTTCTATGAATAACAATACCACCAGGGGCGGTATCCTATAAACGAAGTCAGCAAAACACTAACTTTGCGACACATTTTGACTCAGTTATCTTTATTGGATTAGTTTGAAGTTTTAGACATATATTCGGTAAAGTTTGACTAAGCCAAAAACAGAAAACTTGGTCAAAATAGGTTGCTAATTAAGGTGTTTGTTGCTGACTTAAGTCAGTTAAAAACTTAAGCTGTTTATAGGATACCGCCCTAGGGCTCTACAATTCTCAGAACAGTTGTAAGTGAAATGTTAGGGACCCGCTACAAATGTAAGAAACATTTTCATCGCTACGATTCTTGAGAATATAGTTAGCTAAAACTATTGTAATGATGAAAGTAACGGTGCACCCATACTTACATTTGTAACGGGTCCTTACATTATTACTTACAATTAATTGTTCTGAGCAACACCATAGGGCCATTGGAACCTGTTTTACATAGATTCATGTTTAGTAACTATAAACCTACTACGTGTATCGGGGGCTTAACATTAGTTGCTTTACCCTAAATATGGTTTTAATAATTAATATTAGATTTCATGTCTAGATGAGAGATATCTATTCTCAAAATACCTGTATCGTGTTACCTACATTATGTAAAACTAATAAACAGGCTACGCAATTTGTGTTACGGTTCGTTTAACATAGTCTTAATTTACATTATTCACCATTAATTAGTAAATACTACAAGCTTTAGTTTCCGTTACTCTTCAATATGAAATTAAATAAAGCAGTTAAATGTAAAATTGTCAATGTTTATTGCATTAGTTGTGTTAGGCGTCAGATATGACGGTCTATAGTTGTGTTGGATGCTAAACAATAACTATATCTAAATAGGTAAACATAATTATTTATAATTATATATTCTTTCAAAGCAATTATTTAAAACAATAACAATAAATACAAATTAGTCAACACTTCTATCCCTGTAAAGGGACATTTATAAATATTTAGATTGCGCTTACGTACATGCAATCGACTTTTAATTATACACTGTACATCACTAGTTCAAAAGTATGAACATTTGTTTCTTCACAAATGGTAGGTAGAATAGTATTCTAGTCTTTGTCAAAGACATTTCCTGGCAATTATTTCGATTGCTAATGATGTTTTTACATTTTGTTTTAATATTGACACTTGCAGGTCTTTGACAAGGATTACTATGGTATTCATGATAACGACGTTATCTTACCTTCTATTTTGGTACCACGTCTTCACTTGGGTATCTGTCAGACCAAGTTTTGTGGCCAGTTCCATCCTGTCTTGGACACTGAGGTACTTCTGCCGGTCGAAGTGCTTCTCGAGACACCGCAACTGTTGCTCTGTGAACGCTGTGCGCGCCTTCCGCGGCTTCTTCGACTTGTACAACATCATCGGCGAGTTGCACCGCTCAGACTCCGATCGACCTGCGACGACATTTGATGGCGGGATATAAACCATGTGCATATATATCCTTCCTTTAACGTATTAGGTGCATTATATGCAATTCAATAATTGAAAAGTTAAATTGTGAAAGGTTTAAATAATAATATCGTTGTATAGTATTTAATTTTTATAGAAAAATAGTATTAATGCTGTAATAATAATAATAATAATAATAATAATAATAATAATAATAATTTGTTCTTACTAATATTAGTAAGTTAATAATATAAAAAAATCACAGTATGCATTAATGTGATATTTCCAATGAACAAACCACATTTTTTTCGGCGGTATATGTAGATTAGGATAAAATCATTTATGCCATGGATTCTACATGTAACGAAGCTTATCAGCAAATTTAGCAAAATACCATATCTATTTATAGTAATTAATTATGAGAAATAAGTATATTTATGAATCTGTTTTCAGTTAGTTTACATATATATATATATATATATATTTCTGAATAACACAAGGCTATCGAAACATTAGAAGTTATTAGTGCAGATAATTGAAATCACATAATAAGAAATAGTACTCATATAATTTGACAAACTATTAAAACTTTCGAATAAATACCATTTAGGTATTAATTATATTAAATGCAATTACTCACTCAAGGCAACAGCATTCAAATACAATTTGCACTTACCGTATTCATAACTTATGTTTGTTTATTTAATTCTTATTATTGACATATTATTTTTGTCTCTATTATTTGTTATCTTAAATTTAGTAAGTTATTAATTCATAAAGGAAGAAATTGTTCCAATACAAATACGGTGTTTTCTCTTCCTGTGATATTCTTATACAGTAAAGGCCGATTTTACCAATAATAGAATTCTCAATTGAAAATATATATGTAAAAAGTACGGACGAATTTGGATAATGCGGCTAAACTCAGTCAAATGGCAAATTCGCCTGGAATACAAACCAGTCGGTCTTTTTGATGTCAGAAATATACGTGTAGGTTAAACATTACTTGAGTAAACCTAAACAGCGAACACTGGCCGTTTTGGGAGGGAATAATACGTCTTTTATCGCGAGACGGAACAAGGGTAACTTTTGTATCAGTTTGTTCATGATGAAGATTGCTTAGAAATAGGAGTCATCAAAGGCGATCGTATGAATGCCATCCGCTTATTCATTTTGTGAGAATATTAAGTGACCGCGGTTGATATTTCTGACAGTTTGACTATGGATTGATATCATACACCCGGTTAACCCAGGGTACGACAAGTTGATCGGGTAGTCAAAGTTCACAGAGAACAAAATTTACAATACGAGGTATGTGTGCTACCCAAAACCCGCCTCCACCTAATAAATATGCATTTCAGTACAATGAAAATATTCATTAGTTCAAGTCTATCCCGTGTATTAAATAGTTCAACGTTATATTGACTATTACTATAGGATTTCCTGTTATTAACCATACGCCCAGTAATACTAACCGATACAAATAGATTAAAATACTCCATAAATAATGTTTGACTTCGTATCTGAAACTAAAGTTGCTATGCTTTCTACAAAAGAACAGGAAGTTATTTATTGGAATTATTGAAAACGATACGAATGTCGTTTAGATAAATAATAATTTCTATATATTAATGAAATCATGTATTTGTTTCTATTTTATTATTTATCCGTTCATAGATAAATTTATTTAAATAAACATAACTTTATTTATCATTAATATTATCAACGTTTTCCTTTTTTATAGTAATATTTATTTACTTATTGATACATTCATTTATTATATAGGTACATACTTCAGTATTAATATGTCCATTCATAATAGTAATTAATGTATCAAAACGGTTATTAATAATACAATTATAAATACCAATTCTTAAACTACTAACACTATACATACGATGTCATTAGTTGCAAATGAACACCCAATGGGATAATTAAATAAAACGACCAATGGTTTGTTTTCACATTAATGCACCTTTCATTGGCAACGTGTCCATAGTCACATCGTCGTCATCGTCGTCGTCGATGTCTACGCTGCTTAGGTGGTTTCCAAGACGTTCCTGAGGAGCCCTTCTAATGGGGATATCCGCTAAAATGTCCGTGATGAGGAATGATGGTCTTTGAGAAACACTGGAACTTGATACAGTGGCGGATTTACACGATCCGTGAGAAAGTCCATTCCTCTGACTTACGAACTCTGGATGTTTCTGATAAATGTCTGATGAAGATTCCCGGCGGAAATGCTCACTCGGTAAATGTCTGTGAATTGGGAAAATTGATTTTGCGAAAGGAACATCGTCAGGGATCGGAGATGAGGAGAAACGTCTGAAGATCCCGTCTCTTGGTGCGGCGGAATCATCATCGGAAGTGCTGATGTTGGTTCTAATGAGCGCATCATTCCGCATGTGTTTGGTTGCGCCACCATTGTGTTTGAAAAACACAGAGTCTGTTTCTGAATCCAAATGTTCTCGAATGTCTTCTACCTTGTCATTTCCGTCACACAAAGATGTCTCCGAGATGGGGCTGACAGATCTGCTTCTAGCTTCCATTATTCTCCTGAAGAAGTGTCTCACTGTCTTTTACAACACGGCTTGCAACTAATTGTAATGAATAAGATTGTCTTGAAAAAATAGTTTTTCTGAATATGTATCATATTCAAATGTCGGAATAAATTAAAACCGAAATTATGTGAAAACAATTCACACGTTACCAACTCCAAGACGATTAATCCCAAACAAAACTAATTGGAGAAAACGCAAACGTCATTTTACGAGGAAATAATAGCGTCAACGTTACCCGCGTCAAAACTATACGTGTGCTTCTTTGCCCGGAGTGTGAACGCTAACGATGGGGCTATCACTTTTAATGGAATTTAAATCACAAACGACTGAGCCTGCCTGGGATACTTCATTGTTGCTTGGTACAACAGCCAGGACAACGGTGGAACATGGCCCCTGTAACATGTCCCTCCAGCTTGTACCCAAACATATGCTGGCTGCCCTAACGTTCGCAGATGGATCACTCGTCTTCTGCTCGATTACTCCGATCGTCTTTTGACAAGCAAATTGAAGTGAGAGTCTCTGCATGTTGATTTGAGCTTGCTAGGCAAGGAGAGGGGGTACCAGCATGGCTGATTGATCGGTGAACGGATTTAAGACGTGTAATGCCCTCCGATGTCTGTCGAGGGCGGAGTCAAGACCTTTTTAACTCATCGCCGTATTGAACAGTGTCGCTGGCAGTGTTTCCCGCGCTGGCTTCAATTGCCGGCCAGACTTTTGTAAAGTGAATGGCATTTATATTGGATATGGTTTGGCATCGTGGACAAAAGGCCAATTATTTCATAGATGTCCATGATTACCATAAATTCATTTCTCGAACATTTGTCGAATTCTTCTGCCATAACCATGACATCAGACAGCAACTGAAGACGATTACCTTCTAGTAATTGGGTGCTTGTAGTACGAGGTACAACAGCTCATTCGAAATGATTTCTTAATAAGGTGTGCGCGTGAAAGACCTGTCAATGAATGTCGACCTCATTATAAAGAGTTCACGGACCACTTTCTCCTGGTCATCACTCTTCCATTGAAAACACACTCGGATAAAGCTTGATTTCAATATAAATATGATATCGATTAACAATCTATTTGATATCGCCTGTTTATATAGAGTCTACGTATGCATGTACATGTTGTACTGTAAAAATTCATTAACATGTTTACGAGTGTCATCTTTTAGAATATACTAGTATACCAAACGGGTACTCGAAAATAATCGTAGTATTATCGTGATGAAACGTTCCGATATTATTACTCATTATAAATCATTGGTCAGGAGAGCTTTTCTAACTCACTACATGCTTTGAGAAAATGTCGATTGAAGTTTTCATATCATTATATGTAAAATAGTGTGGCCTACAGCTGAGACTTTGCATAATAATATATAGAGATTTACATAATTTGGACATAATATCAAATTTAAAAATGAATCCTGTTAGTTTTAGTAAAAATGTGTTCGTAGATAGAAATTTTCGAAAAGTAAAGCACTAAAATTTGAGTTCCATGATCTATGTCCACACTGTTTATCAACAGTTAGTCCTCAGTTGTATCATGGTGATGTTGGATGTTGGATTGTTCTATCTCCAATTCACATGTCCTATAATTTGGAAAAATGATCAATGTATTCCACCAAAAAACACTCACAGTGGTACATGGATACATATTATTAAGATATACAATGGATGTACATATATTTAAACATTGAATGCATATAAAATATGTTCTAAATAGCTGAAATGTATAATATTTTGGACGGTTGTGGTAATACTTCATACCTCACGACATATAAAGTTTGACAACCATTTTTATTTTTTGAAAATGTTTGTTTCAACTGTAAAACAATGCAGTCTTCAGTGTATTAATCAAATACTGTACCGTATACGGACCAAACAGCATGCAAGCTGAATGTATATGTTAATAAACACATCTTTGTATTATTTTAACTTTGCCGTTTTATTATGGTAGTGACTTACACATGCGTTCTTTACGAAAATACTTAATTATACCGATTAATTAATCACATCTTGTTTTAAGATTTTGTTAATATATCCAAATAGTGTAATGTCATTGGCATTTAATACAACACTGACACCAGAAAGCTCTTCTATGTGAGATTAGTTACGGTCTAGAAAGTTATTAAATATAGCCAATGACTTGTACACGTGTCGCTTGAAATCCCGCACTGAAATTAGCAGATTATTCTCATTATTCTCAAACGACGCATCACCTTTGTAAGCAAATGAAATCAATTGAACTGACTTGTCATATCGTTGCAGCCTAATTTATAAATAATTGCGTATAGTTTGTAAGTTAACTACTCCTAATCGATTATATTCACTTCAATCGAAGGTTGATTTTGTACAACTTATTCAGCTAACAGAGCGGCGGTTCCCTATGTTTGCTTCCTATTTATCCTCCACGGAAAGGCTCTACAGAACAAAAGGCGGAGCTAGTTCAATTTCACTCGTTCAGTTCTCGTAAAGGAAGTAATTTAACTTGGTGTGATTATCTCTCGACGGGAACCATCTCAACACCAGATGGTATTCACTTGTACATTAGATACAATTTCGTTCCCTAACGTGGCGTTACCATTTGGATTACGGCCAAAGGGACATCTCACTAAAAGCGCCATTTCGTTTTCAAATTGTCCCTACAGTATTGTTAAACGTCCAGTTCCTATTGTAAAGCCATGCCTATTTGAAGTCGACGGCAAGAGTGACCACCGGGGTATGTCAGGGGTGTATACGGAGGTACATTGAAGACACCTCCAGGGTCGATTGTTGTCGTACGTGAAGGGGTGTCGACCAAAGCAGGGTACGGCGTGAAAAGACCATTCTTTTTATAGCAATACCTGCGAGTATTACCGAGTTGGCTTCACTGGGAGGATAAGGGCTGTCTATTGTCAGGTGCCCGGAGGCTTTCACTCTCGAATTGACTCTTGCTTGAAATTAATAGACTCGGAATAAACGACGAACCAGATGACTCTGACGTCGACCCAGTGTGATTCAAGGGTCCATTATTTCTCCTTAGAACCTCTTGATAACGCTCTGCGATGCGGTGGAAGGGGCCTCAATGAACGGGGCTTACTAATATCTGTTACACGACTCTGGTAACAATGCCAGCCTGACACCGGGAGCAAAATATTACGGTTTTCAAGAGTTCATGAATTTTTGTCAGGTTTTTACTTGCGCGGATCATGTGCAGGTGCGAGTTGAATGACAACGTGTGATCGCGTCGATGTGTATCGTGCAAGGGTCAAGGGTCACGTCAAGGCGTGTATTTCTTCAAGTTTGCCAGCCGAACGTTTTTCATTTTGCAAATAGTAATTTACCAATACATCTTAAATTTAAAGCTATATCTGTATAGTGAGAAGCAACTATCTATCTAACTATCTATCTATGGCTTAATTGGAATCTGATTAGCTACAAAAAGTGTAAATATACTTGTTAATATTACTTTTATGCCACTTATAAAAGTAGGTATTGAGCTCCATCGAACGAGGGTTAAGATATGTAATATCTGAATCTCAAAGAACTGTAGGTATCAGTTAATATTCCTACATTACTGTGTATGCTTTATTAGCGGATATCTAGACTCCAGTGTCCGCATATTATGCCATATATATCGGATCAGTGTTAATCATGTCCTTGATTGTGAGATGCTGCACTGTCGCAGATACCAGGAATCACTTTTACATTGCAAGAAAGAGTGAGTGAATATGGAGTTTAACGTCGCTGCGGGAATCTTTCACCGATTTGCGACGATTGAAAGAAAGAACCCCGAATTTAATACCTCTTAGCTAGGAATTTCTTAATGAGAAAATATATCTTCAAAAATTAACATAAGCATAAAACCAGTTAGGAACATTCTTAGTATTTACGAACTTCTTAGGGTTTACAAAGTTTCGTGAATGCGAGCTTTCATGATTAATGGCGCCATTTATAACGCTCACAGAACTTACAAAATATATACTACTCAAAAAAAGAAACGCAAGTTTTGATTCGGTATGTTACATTAATGATCTTCCGTTCGATGTAGAAATAATATTAAAGAACTGACAATGTTGAAATTTG
>JAUTBX010029340.1:0-13584 GCA_032361465.1 Lepetodrilus tevnianus | reverse complement strand
AACGCGTTCTATTGTGGCAGGAGCCCAGTTACAACTATTGTAGCCCTACAAGAGCGTCGTGCAACGGGGGCCAGATCATATATATTATTATCCATTTCAGTATATACAAATGATCCAATTCAGTATGCATACCAGTATTCAGTAACCACATAGGTTTCCATTAGGTATACGCATTTATCCAATCCAATGTACATATATGAATCAACTCGACATACACATAGGAAGGAACCAATAGAACGCATGTGCTCCGTCCCCAGTATGCACATATAGGATCCAATTATGGAGAATAAGGGTATTGGTATATGACACAATCGAAACATTAACGGAATCCTTTGAAATGGGAGATGTGGTTGTATACTCCCCAGGGAGTTAAGAAGAAAGGTGGTGGCACATTGATCTACTGACTGGGGCACTAATAATGTACCGCTTAGATCGTGCTTTATAGACTGGTTACAACACATAATAATTGGATATATTTTGATTATTGTCACCATCTCAAATAAGTTCAATAATGTATAATATGCAGCCTTGTATATGATGTATATATACAACATAGGTATAAATTACTTTGTTTCAATTGAAATAAGTCGATATAGCGGTGCCGATATAACAGCTGGTTGGCGTTGACGTTGAGATACATACGGATGGTGTTATAAAACTATGAATAGTGATAGATAATATGAGATATTTCAATGTGTTCTATAGCGGACAATGCCCCGTGCTTCATAGGTTCAATTAGTAGTCTTTCATTTCCCACAATAGCATTAACATACAGATAAGTATCACTATCACTTTACACTGCCGTAAGCAGAACAGTATATTGATGTCCGAACACAATTTGTACAACTACGAGAATATGTACTGTATGTTAAGCATTCATATATCTTATAGTATATGTATATATAAAGGTATTCTAATATTATATATCATATGTACAAATTAAGGATATATATACGTATTCTCCATGATAAAAGTGCATAAAGTAATACAAGATTCATATCAAACATCACAAATCTTACTACATTACAGACGCCAATGTTTACATGTTCTCATAATCATCAACTTTCTCAAGGTGTTGAATGTCACGTATATTTGTCCAAATCAAAACCTTCAAATCTACTAATCTCGTTCACAGTGCCCATCTCATATCGCTGGTCTGTGGCACCTCATTAATGTCTTCACTGCACGGCCAAGTTCCATTAACTCAGAGCAGTACTCGCTGCTTATTCAGCAGTAATGTGTGTCACCAAAGCCTGGCCACGATGTACGTATTATATACCCACAAACAAACACACACACGAACACACATATGCACATACAAAAATGCACATACATACACGCGCACGCCCGCACGCACACACACGCACACACGCTCACACATAGACACACAAACAAACACACACACACACAAACAAACACACACACACACACATATATATATATACATACACATTCACTACCTCACGCATTACGCGCGCGCGCACACATACATATATATGACTATTTATAACAGTATTATTCCAGAACTAGTAACTATCTATCAAATGGTCCCTCTATAACGAAAGTCCATTTATTTCCACTGTTACCCCTTAGAGATGTGTATAACGTCTTCGCCGTGCTATATTTACTAGTCTATCTAAAAACGTTCGCTTCATTATTTGGACACTTTTGATGTTAATTAAATATATTGAACCAGGCATGTTTCTCAGCTCAGTTGATGAACACACAGATAGTATACTGTCACGTGCAACGTCTCCATAGAAAGCAGCATCTAATCTATCAAATTGACTCAAAAGACTTTTAATCCGGGCGATACACTAATGCATATATATAGCTAAATCCCCAATAAACGCCCCAAAGCTAGGATGTCGAGATTGTCATGTTGTGGCATTCCTTCAGCTTGTATAGATGCACATGTCTACAAACGTCAAACCTGAGATTCGTCACTGCAGTAAGTCTAGCAATGTTAACTGTCGCTATTGTTCCAAACGGACGAGCAGCTTCGTGTGACATGATTTATAGTGATCCCCCATTGATGTCCACAGTAAGCTATCTGTCAATAAACATCAATCAAACGTCCCTCGGAAAGGTATACTACCAAATGCATATAACTTATGAATACGATAAGAATTTTATTAATACATGCATAGTATTTAACTGTCATCGCATGTACCTGCACAGTTATACGCGTTGAATGTTTAAATGCATTTTAGGCTGTATAACTGGATAGAATAGCACGTGCTAACGCTGCGTTTCTGACGTTGACGTTAATTAATATAGATGAAGATACGTCTTACCTCTGATGACGTGTACAGGGTATTGTTGGGTATCCGTGGAGCCACGTGGGTATCCGTCCTCCCTATTGCCTGCTGGTGAGAGGGTCAGTAGGCTGGTAATAGGAGAGAAGGAAACACCCGCCTGCATTCGCCGAGCTCACTTGTATATAAGCTCGCGGTTCAACGCTACTCTCACATCCCGTTAATACTCGGCTTTTCGTAGTGCTATTTTAATAATCGATCTCGGGGCTTCGATGAGCCAATCGCTCGCTCGGTTCGCCGTGACGTCACATCACCAACGCTGACCGTTTGGTAAAAGCTACCTACGTTACAGGGGGAATTATGTCACAACAACACAGCGGAACCTTCTGTACGAGAAACAACAGGTTGCTTGACTGTGGGCACCGGCTGAGGACTCCGCCAATCAGAGTGATGGATTCACTCCCACTTATGTTGATCATGACTTTATCTAGAACCGCCATCAGCGAGCGCTTGGCTGGTTGCCGTCTATATAGCATCACACGCATCCCTCGCTAGTGAAGGGCTGTCAAAGCCAAGAGTCGGTCGCATAGTGTTCGGCAGCAACGGCGCGATGCCGGTTGTCAATTTCATTGATAGCAATTCCGCCGCAGGGAATCTGCGTCGCGGTAGGACTGACTTTGACATCAACAGAGTTTCGTATCTCCCCCTCTCTTCAGATCGTCGCCCACACATCATGTCACATGCAGACAGAAATATCAGATCGATTTTGAAGGATAACTTTGATGACAATCTTATAATTCCTCTCAACAGGTGAACGGTAAATGTTTCATTTTTTTGTCATAAAGGCGTGGCCACGCGACATACACACTAAATACATCATTCGTGTTTTTGAACGAATGGATAAAATGAGTGAAGTAATTCCCACGTCCTCTTGTTGTTGGTATTGGTAGTAACTGATACCCTTAAACCGATAATGCCAAACACGATAGTTGATTCATTGCAGTGATACGTCTTCGGTCGAAAACATTCCACAGTTAACATTAAGTACCCTTATAATATCACTTTGGCCCGAGGGTTGGCTGAATTTAGTTCGGGTGTTCATGCTACCATGTGCCATGCACGAGAATCAAAATCAATTCCAGCATCGCAACAATTTCACAGCTGAAGGTTAAACCGATCAAAAATGCTGTAAACTGACGCTTTATATTAAATAAAAACGGAGAAAATCCTTGATCGTAAACGTTAGTATTCGTGGAGCCACAGTGGCATACAAATTAAATGGCAGCGCATGGGATATTGTAAATGATATTCTAAAAGTTTAACTAAAGTACTTGTTTAACCTCACATGTTTAACCAAAATATCTATACATGTAAATATATGGCTATATGAGATGCTTATTAGCTCACGTTTTAGTGGCATGACGTGCATTTACATACATACTTGTAGTGTCAGTCAATTATTGAAGTTTTAGTCGATTTAATATATAACATAATGATTTTTAATAGTATAGGTATTGTATAGCATCAGTATACCGTTTTTTTCTGTTAACCATTTGTTTTAAAATAGCATGTAAATATACGTTAAGAGATTTTAACGCTATTCATAGAGTATGCTGCACAGTATATGCCTTTCCAGAAAACTAGAAACGAGATTGACCTTGACCCCAAAACATCTTTGCCCAACCGGAACCATTTCAATACTTCAAGCATCACTATTGCCTTACGAATGTTACATCCGTATATTTAATTTATTTTGGCCAATGGAAGTGTGGCTCTCTCCGCTCGCTCGGTAATGTACATCATGAGACATACCTGTATTGTGTGCACTATGACATATGTGTACATATTATTAGGGAGGCATGTTCAGTTGGCTGTTCGTTAATCCCGGAAGTCTTTCCAATAAGTATTAGTTTTTAAAATTAAAATAATTTTAAAAAAGGTAAAATTAATTTAGCATTTAGCTTCCAGATGTTCTTGGCAGAGAACAAGATTGATGTGATGTTTGAAACAATTTAATTTATTGAATCTTTGTGAAGAAATACATCAATTTCAAATGCATTACGCTGTGTCATCTAACAGAACATTTTGCATGCATTTACCTCAGATCGCCAGCACTAAGCTAATGAGTTATTGCAGGTACGTACGCACTTACGACAAGTCAATATTTATACAGCGTAGTCAGGTAAACTAAATCATCCCTGCATTGCAGGTTTGCTAAATTTAGAAATATAAACATCATGCTATCAATTACAGCGGGTTTAAGGAACAACATTGCATTTCCTATCAACTTCATTAATAATGTATTATGCTTTATTGTTCTTGTATGCAATCTGTTGATGGCACTCTCAACGGCTGCCATGACCCAAATACGTTGAAATCGAAAGCATGACTGTTTCTCGACAAAATAGCATACATGTGTATATAGTCATCCTCGAAAACTCGGCCATTATATTCTATACTCCTGTAGCATTCTATATGTATAAGTTTCTGTAGAGACTATTAAGAGTATTTAATGATTGGAGTAAAATAATAAAACAAGTATACATACTCTTGTTATTATCTTGGTTATTTCATCATTAAATATTAGTTCAGTCTTTTAGGCAAGCTGTCAAAGGAAACCCGCTTAAAGACAGTCATTCGGCCAAATAACTACAGCATTTAGCCATTTGGGCAAGAACAAATAGTTATTTCACCATCGAATACTATTTCAGTCTTTTGGGCAATCTGTCAAGTGAAACCAGCTTGAAGACAGTCATTTGGTCAAATTACTACACCATTCAGTCATTTGACTAAACCGCTGGTTTGACAGAGTGGCCGTAACATTTACAGTGAAACAGTTATTAGCATCTAGTCAGATTTCCACATCAGTGAACGATGGCTTTTTAAGTTCATCAGCTGTGCGTTGTACTGGCGTCAGCGTGGCATTGTCTGCCTATAGGTCAGTGTATAATACATAATAATATATACTAACAATATTTGAACCAATTATGATTTTTTTTCTACTGCAATAAGCAAGCTCAGCATTTCTCTGATAATGATGTTTTAACGTACATGATACGTAAACAGTGCATACTCAATGTTAAATGCATATTACTGTCGTTCATGTCGTAATAACACACAATGTGTCAAAAAGGATAATAATATACTGATATTTAACACTATTCATTGATTCTCAAAAGCAGGTCAAGTGTATATCTAAAAATATATTAAACCACGATGTATTGATATATTATATTAATAATAATGTTGGTGGCCTTGAATTGTGACGCAAGTTGGAGTATTAATATAATATTAACATAGTTAACTGGCCTGTGATGCATATTATGCCCGATATACAACTATGTAGATCTCACCCGACAGGGCAACAACAAGTACACGTTTCACGTATTTTGGCATAAGATGTCTATGCATTTCACATTCCCAGTCCACGTATACAATTAGTATGTGGATCTAAGCGTTTTAAAAATATACTTTAATAATGAATAGTAATAAAATGGTAAAATCGGCCACTCCTACCCAAAAGTATAAGTTCATCACTGTTGGCACTATTCGATAAATTCAACGCACACGAAGATAATGTGCACCGAAATTGGTTATAATAATAAGTGTAGAACGACTCAAATGTGCATCCTGATTTGATTCGTTCAAATCAAACGTACCGTAATCACTTCTGTGTAATGATATGTGTCTACATGGAATATTTGTAAATTCATAGATGGTATTTATCTTAGCTATCATTCGGCATTCGGCAGTCTATTACAACTCGTATGGCAAACAAACCTGTACGCCATCTTTTGGAAAACATATTACTCAAACAATAAGTGTTGTTAATATCATATTTTGGTTATGCAAATAATTGGCGATGGTATAGGCCTACGGCAGGCAGCAGATGGTATAAAACATGTGGTACAGATTGCGGAGATGACAATAAGTAAAACTTCCATCCCGTCCGTCCATGAAGTTGATTTTTTTACACAGTCTGACCGTTAGATTACGATAAAGAGATTGTTAGTACATTGTCATGGTCAATTCAAAGTTGTGTTATCAAATCCCCATATAACATGTAAGCTTGAACATGGAATCGTACCCAAAATGTTTCGCAATTTCTGAGTCTGATCGATTTAGTTCTGAGAGGACTGCATGACAGTTGATTAGCTAAAAAGTAAACTTAACTTTTAATATTACATTTTGTTTGTGAACCTATTTTCTGAGAAATAAAAGTAAATGTTATTAAATATATTAGCTATTATTAAAGAAAAATGTTACCGTTGACAACAACCATTATTAGCTAGATATGCAAACATATACATGTAGTATGAAGTATATTTTGCTGAACGTAAAAATACTAGTCACTTTATAATTAAATATGTTTATAAATCTCAATGTATCGATTGACATCTAATTGGAATTTGCCGCTACTTCTTTGGCCATTTCGACCAGCGTGCTAAATAAACTCATACAGGTATATTAAAAGTATAGCAAGTGATGCACACAATTAATTCTGGCCTTCACAGCTTACCAACGTAATAATAATTATGAAAGGGTGCGATTATGCGATTGTGCGATTGTGCGATTGTGCGATTGTGCGATTGTGCGATTGTGTTACTCTCAAATATATATAATATGTTCAAATGTATTTGTACAGAAACGTACTGAATGGTTATGGATCTATCAATGCATATTGAGCAGTGCAAGCTGAACACTACTAGTAGTTTACCAGTCCCAGTTGTTTGTTGACAGGCCGGATTGTGAAACTACCGTAGCAGCTGGTTTAGCAGGTGTTTGTTGATATTCACAAGATAAGCCATGCGTTATCTATCAGAGACGTGTGAGTGACGGCCCATTGCACCATTTCGTCCATAGCGAATTTAATTCCCATTTTATGAGAAGCGCTTACATAATTATTATTGCTTAAAACATAATCTAGATCGTTGATTTGTCAGTTGGCATTGTGTTCCATTTTGTAATGTAGTGTATCATCGGTTCAATTCACAATCAGTAGAAATCGATGCCGACCTATATAACGCACACGGTAGTCATAGTTAACGTTAAAGTAGTCCTTTGAATCCCACGAAAAGTTTGCATAGACGCGTTTCCATAGACTGTATGGCAACTTTATTATTAGTCGACTATTTGGACTGTAAATATAGTTATATGCGTTTTCTAAATCCCTGCTATTCTTTTCCTCACCTATTAAAAGTTCAAGCCTTGAAGTCATTCTGTTCTCTCTGTAGACAACGTACTCATCCGTGTGTGTGTATCGGTATACGTAAAGAATATATATTCATGCTGACGAATGCACAATAAACTCTAACACAACAAACGGTCGGAAATTATTGCTCAATGACATGTTAATGCAATCTATTTTAGCATCAAATGTGTTTGTGTTCAGAGAGCATGTTGCGTGAACACTATGAACACTTTGGGTCACGTGTCATTACCACAGAGATGTAAAGGTAAACTAAATAATGGTGCAAACAAACATCGAATGACGTATATACCAGTATTCTATACGGGGTGTTCAGACTACTTATTTGATATAACCAGGCAAGCATTTTGAGATTATCAAGGTTATGACAGGGTATAGTTTTGTTGAATCACTCGTTCATCTACCGTCATGAATTGCTACTGTTATACACATGTAGCTCTTCTATGGAGTAATAAAAATACACATACAGTATATAAATCAAACCACATCCGATAATAGCCCTGAGGCCTGTCGTCAGGTGTGAGTTAGCCATATGTGACTACTTCCTGTCTACCGGTATAGCACGCTGGAGCTAACTATATCGCACTTAACATAGTTATCGCCCCTGCAGTATAACTCTTCACTTCATGCATCATTATATGTATTTCCCCTTTGGAGATATACACAAATATTACACATACGGGCCATAATAAAACAACATTCGTGTTTCGTTAGATTGTATATTTCTTTCGTTCTGTCTTTTTTGTGTGTGGTTGGATGTTGTGTGATGTGTGATGATGGTTGGCTGGTGCTTGAGGATGTTTTCTGATGTGAGTGTATTGAGGAGTTGTGTAGGTGGTGATTGACTAGTGTGGTGCAAGTTAATTGTGTAGTGTGATAGTGTGAGTGTGATAATGTGAGTGTGATAGTGTGAGTGTGATAGTGTGAGTGTGATAGTGTGAGTGTGATAGTGTGAGTGTGATAGTGTGAGGGTGATAGTGTGAGTGTGATAGTGTGAGGTGATAGTGTGAGTGTGATAGTGTGAGGGTGAGGCTGATAGTATGAAAGTGAGGGTGATATACAGTAGTGTGGTAGTGTGAAAGTGAGGGTAATAGTGTGAAGGTGAGGGTGATAGTGTGAGTGTTATAGTGTGACAGTGTGAGGGTAATAGTGTGAAGGTGAGGGTGATAGTGAGAGGGTGATAGTGTGAAGGTGACGGTGATTGGGAGGAATGAGGTCAGTTAGATAGTGGAGAGTACAAGGTTGAGCATGAAGGTTCAAGGGGTTCAAAATAATTTCTTGTTTTCCAATTTAAATGTGTTGGCACATGACCCCCGTGCTTAGGCTGTCAGGTGTAGTCTGCTCTGTCGGACTCCACTAGTGTGTGGCTTTAACTTCACCGAGAAGAGTGTGAAAACTATCTGAATGAATATATCCCCAGGCAAATTCAGTAAGCACATTGTGTATTGGATCATGTCCTACCAATAGTGTAGCAGCTGAGTGACTGAGCTGTGTATTATAACAGTAAATGTTCCATCAACTCAAGGTGTCGCCAGTTAACTGCCCGTGTTTCATCAAAGCTGTCTGTTATATTCCCAATATCGCAAACATCACCCATTTGCTACACCGCATGGTAGAGTGATAATCAACTGCATATTATCAATCTTACGTAACCGATCATATCAGATGACGTAGATGTTCTGTAGTCAGCAGTATTGACAGCAAATTGGTAACACTAAACTCTACTGTTTTGTTACATGCATGACCAGTAGTGAGAGCTGAAATGTTAATTAATAGTGGATCCTTAGTGTATGCACACGCATCTATTCCTCAACCAATAGATCTCGTAAGCATCCGGCTTTCATCCAATCCCATGACATTATGGTCAATAAATATGTTTAAACTTAACCAATGAAGACCAATAACCTGCACCATGATCAAACATGTCACCTTTCCCCTTACAGCCGATCAGCATCTACTCACGTAGTTACCGATGTAATCTGTGGACATTCAATGCTTGGAAAGTGATATTGACAGCCTCAATGAACCCAACATCTGTCAATGTTCATCCACAGTACCATCAGACAAGTATACACTCTACACACCCTAACCCAAAACATGTCACCCGTATTATCCATAACGGTACAGCCCTACGCCCAGCACGTCCAACCTCCCTGCCCATACCAACATCACTCCAGTTCATTGTTCTCCAGTGCAGTCTTAGTAAACACTCTCGTCTCAATCCAGACGAACCAAGCATTAATTCTGAAAATACAATGCTTTGTACATAAATAGACTAAATAGGCATGTTTCATAATAATTGGGAGATCTGTTTCTGTCTGTTTCTTCTTGTCTTGTAATTTTTCACAGACGTTCTTTGGAATATATGTCAATGCATCCACTGTGCTATTTTCTCCACGCCAGTCTGAGGGATCTCTTTACGTGGTTGATGCACGGGTACAGCCAACTCTCATTCGCCAACACAGAATGACGAGAGGATCACCGGAGAGTGTAGTACTCCTTCAAAGTCCAGCAGTGATTTCCGTGCAAATTGCCTCGTGCACGAAACTGTGTCTGCACCTTGTTGAAAAACATGGCGGAGATAGCGCTGCAAATTACGAACGGGGATTAATTATAGCGGCAAGAAGAACGCTGCGCTCGATAAGTGACGGGAACTTCCGGTCCGCTCCCCGCCGGCCTCAGTGGAAGTGAACGTCGTGAGAATACTCCATTTGCTTATCAAGTGAAGGGGGAGTGTGTAGACGACAGTACCACGGTGCGTGCCTGCGTTGTCTTGCACACGAAATGAGGATAATGCCAGACTCTAAAGCAGCAGTTGTCACTGGCCTATAGTTATCTCTGGAAGTCGTTTTCTGATGACGCACGATAATGCATCCGCAGTTAAGACGGAAGTGCGGCGTTGATAGGTCACGTGACGGTGGACCCAATGCCCACGAGTATATACGATTTTGTTTTCATATGAATGATAATGTTTAGACCATGTTCTGATTTGAGATTGTTTGAAAAAATTCCTGAATACATTGGGCAATATTATGTGAGATTGGCGTTATTGTGTTGGAAACGTTTCCAATCAATAATAACGTTAATATGATTAGGTTCCTCTTCGAAATATGATGTAATATGCACTATAGTACTGACTGATTTGCAGAACGTAGTTATATTACGACATGCCATCAACCACCGGTAACCTTGTTAATCCTGATTGGAATGGACTTGTCGTTCATGTTTACGACACCATCGATGCAATATATACTAGATTAGCATATGCTGTGTGCTTTCACAGAATATAAAACACACCAAGCAAGATATTAGGAAGAGCAATTGATGCTGTTACGTCTTAACGAAGTTACTCTATTTCCAGAATAAGACTATTGAATCAAACTTGTCTCAATCCTCTCTTTTTGTGTGGGAGCGGAGACATTCAGATAACAGAGTGATACATCGATTTTGTAAATCATCTTACCGGACAGATCCGTGGTTAGAGAAACATAGAAATTGTCAACAATTGATCTGATGGAGCATGTCTGAAGGGAACGAAATAATGTTTGTGGTAAATTAGCTGATTTGATTTGACTTCGACGTGCTTTTCATTGGAAGGTCCTGCTCACAGAAATTGGTCAAGTACAACGATCAAAGTACTCTGCTAAGACGGGCAAATAAATGCTGGCTTCTAACTCTCAATTGTAAATGTCAACACTTGCCCCAACGAGATGAAAGTTAGCTGTGGAAGGCAAAGGGATTGTGTTAACAAAGTCATTACAGGCCAGCTAGCTGTACGAATATAGTCATTGGTGGCGATAACGAATAGTATGATGAAGCGTTCACCGGTGTCATTATCAGATTAGAACTGGTATCCGTGAATGGGGTTCTAAGCCTCTGATTGCTGTCGTTAACTCGGTGTTAGCTTCATGAAAGCAATAGTCTGTATTTCACATTGGTCATTTCCTGGTCATTTGTTGTTGCTTCATATACCACGGCGCGGGCACTGGACACTGGACACTGGACAGTGACTACTGGTATATATTATAGACCGTACGGTAACGTTCTAAAGGCAACGGTATATTTCTCAGTGGCTGTTGTAGAAACCCTCAATACAACTATTATTCATAGGCCATCGGTATAGAGACTTCATAATCTAGAGCAAGTGACAACTATTATATAGACCACATGGTAACTTTCTAAAGGCAGCGGTATATTTTCCATTGGCTCTCGTAGAGACCCTCACTACAACTATTATTCATAGGCCATTTGTATAGAGACTTCATAATCAGAGTAAACGGCAACTGTGCCTTTTTCATAGATCAACGTACAAAGCACCAATTGCAAGGCAAGAGTGTGGGATGTCCATGCATGCAGGACAACGTAAACACTCTCAAATGCATAGTGCTGGATGTATTGGTCATCATACAGAACCACAAGACAACAGTGAAGTATTCTGACGTCATCGTGCAATCCACAAAGGCTACAGTGATTGCTTAGACCATTACTAGCTACTACATTCCTTCCAGACAACAAAGTATTCCAATACACATTTCACTTAAAGGATTTTCGTTTACTTCCGGTAACTTCAAGCGTTCATTTCCGGTAATACAAAGTTCTTAATGACAGAATGCCATCGTGACCGGTAGTTTCCTTATAGCAGGTAATTACGAGTTGTAGGTAGAATTCTGAAAATGGCAAACTCAGTTGTATGCTAGATGGTATTTAAAATGAGCATTGTTATCGGTGTCCATGCATGCATACACATTTGTCTGACTGCCGATCATTGTTAGATAAACCCTTTTAACATTTGGCTTGCGGTTCTAGGTTATGTAGATGTTTTTCCCGATTGTGATTATGTTGTCAGTGTTAATGACAGAACGACGAATCAGTTCCATTGTAGATGTAATGCAACTCAACGTGACGGGAAATTATTAACCTTGATAATAGTATCGATATGAGGGAATTGGTATACTTTCGTCAACTTTCCAATTCTTCACGAATAAAATATCTATATACAAAATTATACCTCTAGGTATAACTAGAATGTAACATTACTTTATATACACTTTAAACACTTAGGTTTAATAATATGTCGAATTCTTAATAACACCTTTCTTCTACTCTGTTATAATCATTCACAAATTCGTTTCTAATCAATCAACATCGTAAAGTAAAAGTCTCACAAAATGTACAAGGGTATGTTTCATGGTATGATATTTCAACTTTTGGCCTCGGCCAATGTTTAATCAATGAAGCTGTCCGGGAGTTAATGTTGGATATGATGACAACTAACTTATTATAATACTAATCATTAGTATTCCTATATCTGTATTACCATGAAACTCAATACACTTACATGTACTATAACATGAATTGGGTAAAAGTCGTATAGTAAGATGAAGCATCAGTAATGCCTATTCTCAAACATAATGATTGAAATGAACGAACTCCAGTACATAGTTCATACATAACATTCTTAATAACCCACATCAGACATTTGCTTCAGACTTGCCATGTATGCACAAACCTTGGTCCCACTTATAATAAACCTCATATAACGTCAATGCTAAATTACCTATCCAATTTTCCTATTAGATTTGCTGAATATATTTATTGTATACACACTTATTCAAAAAGCTAAAGAGCTTGTTGGGATTAATTCATAGCAAATGACCTTATGAAATATACACTCCGTGATTTCTCAGCAAGACACATCATATGACGTTACTGCCATAAATTAGTAGAAGGTTGTGGTGACTATGAATGTCACTGACGTTATGGATTAAATTTCAGTGCTGTAAGTATTCTCTTCGATGCGGTCTCATATTTCAGCAGACTTTATTTAAGACAGTAATAAATACTAGAACGCACTTTCTAGTTAGTTAATAGTAGAAGCAATGTAACTCTATGGAAATAAGTGTCTGTGTGTGTGTGTGTGTGTGTGTGTGTGTGTGTGTGTGCGTACGTCCGTGCGTGTGTGTGTGTGTGTGTATAGGTGTGTGTGTGTATTGTGTGTGTGTGTGTGTGTGTGTGCGTGCGTCCGTGCGTGTGTGCGTGTGTGTGTGTGTGTGTGTGTGTGTGTGTATGTATGTGTGTGTGTGTGTGTGTGTGTGTGTGTGTGTGACAATATAAAAA
>JAUTBX010029007.1:0-13591 GCA_032361465.1 Lepetodrilus tevnianus | reverse complement strand
CGTCTAATACAAAGATTATCCCTAAGTGCAGGATATATACGATATCTAAAGACACTCGGTTAATAATCTCTATTTATTTTTTAATTATTTGTATTTATTTTTTAATTGGGGTTTAGAGCAGTTATTTTGTTAACTTTTTAATTGGTGTTTAGAGCAGATCTCAAAATAATTTCACCTATATCATGGCTATACCAATATGATATGCCTATACCATAGCACAGGTACTGACAGACCAAGCATGATCATTTTATTAAAGGCCATTTAACAAATTAATTACTGTAGAATTGTAAATGGAAGATAAATTAGGCTATAGCATCCATCTAACATTACACTGCACCTGTTTTCTTCATTCAGTTGATCTTGCCACTTCAATTCTCCAGTTTTCGTGACACTGTCATACCAAATAACCTTTGACCCTTCATGGACTGCATGACATCTTAGAGTGAGGAAAGCAACGAATTCCTTCAAGTTGTTCACCATATTCTTCTGTAAAATTAAAATAAAGTCACGATAATATGGCATCGGCAAATATTAGCATTCCTGCAAAGCATGACATCTTAATGAATCAGTGACCTTATTTAAATACATTTACTAAAAATATGAATATGCTGTTGAAAAGTTAAATCAATACAACATGATCAAAGTAACAACTCTGTACATGTGTATACACTGATTTAAAATAATGTCATAGAAATATTAATTTCACTCACTGCAGAAGAAAATTCAATTATATAAGTATTGTGTTGGAAAATTCATACATTTTTCGCTTAAGCATATTCTTTTATAACCTAACTATAATATTCCCACATTTAGTAGTACAACTCTTTGGCTCAATATTAATACATAAGTTTACAACTGTATTTATGACATCTCTTTAACATTACCTCAATAACATTCTCAATATTGACAAGCCAGCCATCGAACTGATAATACTTCATAATGTCGACCATCTTGTTGGCCAGACCACGGTAGTCTCGTGACGTCTCGAGAAACTGAGCACACGCAGCCTTCCCATCATCCCACTCTGTGATGAACGTTCCTGTAACAACACACTGACCATCTGTATTAACTACATGGCTGTGCATAACACAAACCTACAAGCATAATACAAATTTGTAGGAGTTTGAAGAGAAACAGCGGACCTACCCATGACCTTGACCCCATGTCTGTGGGCAGCGTTGATCCAGCCAGGAGGAGGGATGGTGACGAGGTGATGACTGAAGTACACAAACAGGTCGATGTTCTGCCAGTGGTAGAAGTGATAGCCAATGTCTGTGCTGCCCTCTACGAACCTAAACACAGCAAAGTAAATCTCTGCAGATAGAGCACCATTATGGCTTTACAAGAATGAACATAATAAACAACTATGTTATGTTATGCTTACTGTACACTTTACAATTCATTTAATTCATTCTTTGAATGTGCTGAAATTGGTGGAATCTTGTCGATTTTTATTCAGGACCCCATCTCACATCGCCTGTCTGTCGACCAGACTGTGGTTGGTGCAACAGGACTCACCCCAATGTACAGTAAGCATTAAAGTACAAACTTCTTCAATACTACCAGTAATCCTCTTGGATAATAATTAAATTAATACCTAATATTCTTTTAGTTAAATTGCATGTTAGTATGGTTATTAGTTGATAAATAAATGGTGCTAAATATACCCACATCACCTTGCCATACTCACCTATCCTCTAGATAGCCGCCTCTCATATCATGGCACACAAGTATTTGACTGGCATCATCCGAGACTCTGATGGCTGGTGACAGTGGAACGCTGCCTGACATAAGCTGATCCACAGTGGAATGTTTCCATGACAACACAGCATCCACAGTCTTCAATGGATGGATTTCTAGCGCCATCACAGCTCTATACTTAATTCACGGTTGACGATGATTGAGATTGTATCGTTTCAGACTTCTGAAAAAAAATAATAACAAATGTATTCTTCTAGCAACATCAATGATTATGATGCTATTGTAATATCAGGCTGATGGTAATTACAATGAACTATATATTCATAGTAGTGTAGCTACAAGTACTTTGTTTTTAAATAATATTATATTTCACATAACTCGTAAAAATGTCATCATAAAACATAAGTATGCAATCGAACAATTGTGAAATATCAGAAAATGTAAATGTGAATCATGTGATAATACATATTTTAATGTGATGTAATTTTTTTTATCTCAAATACATAGTTGCAAAATCTATTAAATATGACAAGTTATATGATCTGCTCAGTTATATTTAGCATGATAAATCATGTGACCGCAATGGAATGTGATTATGTCTCTGGTCGATCTCAAAATATATGGAATTCCATTTGTATCATTTCTTATATTGTCATTTTTACAAATGAATTGTCATACTCATCATACATGTCTCATACAAATGACATTGTAGCAGTATTAATAGACATAATTCCATTATTTAAACTATTTGGAGTTTTATCTGTGCTTCGGAATATTGGCAAACAGTTTTAAAAGGTCTCCGAATGTTATTCCAACTTGATCTGCGTGCATTTACGTTTTCACGTTTACCACGGAAACTGGTATACGACATGATGTTCATGGCTGCCGGTTTGACGACTTCGCTTGAGGACTGTGTAGTTAAATATATGCGTGGAAATAAACAGTATTTTGTGATAAAGGGACGAGGAAATAACTAAATTCAGATACTATTCTTATTAGTGTTATTTTCATCGACATCAACGGGGCTATTACATTTATAAACATGACTATGAACTACTTTCGTTTTACCAGTTTTCATGATTTAGAGTTGTTTCCCTTACTTACTTCCTTCCTTCATTCATCCAGATTGACAAAATGGTTAATCGAGTGTATCTCTCTTACTAACTTGTGAAAGTAGATTGGTATTAATATTTTGAATAGGAATATGTGTGTGAGAACAAGGTGTGACACATCAAAGTAGATATTATGCCTACCATTTGTTTGTCGTATCTATGGAGTGATGATTATAGATTAGCTGCCGTTCTGTAGATAAAGAAAAATGCCCCGTTTATTACATTATATGTTGGACATTATCTATATATGGCACCTAATATATTAGGGTTAGTCTTGTCTTTATTAAATATTATAAATATAGCTTAATTAGTAAATTGCTATTAACGACATACGAATTTAAAGACTTAAAGACTAGAGAGAGAGAGAGAGAGAGAGAGAAAAAATGTTTATTTAAGTCTCACCCAATGTATACATAATATATTACATAATTTAATATTCATAAAATATACATCGGCCACTCATTGAGTTATGAGAGACTGATTATAACAAATATGTACATATAAAATAAATATAAAATGTATAGAACTCTAGCCAGGTATGCTTAATTTTCATAAAGAAACACTATTATGTTTGTAGCTATTTAATTGTTTGATTGTGTCGCGGCGTCTTTGAAGCTAGATTTCTAGTTAAACATTCATAGTATCATTTATTAAACAATACTGCACTGTATGTCATCCATGCAACCTATTGTAATCGTCCCTGGCACCCTAATTTAGTGTATTTTGTTTTAAATTTGATAAAGTGTATTTATTGATACTTCAATATCCAACAATCTAATAGTATTTGCAAGTGTCCTTGTCCATACTAATTATCAGCTTATATCAATTATATATATCTAGATATCATGTTCCACCTATATGCCTACATTGTGTGTGTGTGTGTGTGTGTGTGTGTGTGTGTGAGTGTGTGTGTGTGTGTGTGTGTGTGTGCGTGTGTGCGTGCGCGCGTGTGTGTGTATGTGTGTCCGGTTGGGGTGGGGTCTTTAGGGCATGAAGCTTATGGGCATAGGCCTACAGTATGCAAAACTATGTTTGAATATATGTAACATATGTTATATAGGGTATCTCTGCTGATGGTCGTACCTGCAGTGATGACCTTGGCAGGATGAGACAGTTAGGCTAGGTGGGAACATGTTCTCCAAGAGTACCGCCATAGGGAGGAGGAGGAGGCTGGAGACGGCTCTGGTGTTGATGCCTATAGTGTTGATGCCTGGTGTTGGTGTTGATGCCTGGTGTTGGTGTTGATACCTGTTGATGCCTGGTTCTGGTGTTGATGCCTGCATGGTTCTGTTGTTGATGCATGTTGATGCCTGCATGGTTCTGATGTCGATGCCTGTAATTGGTGCCAGATTCTGGTGTTGATGTCTGTTGATGCCTGGTTATACTGTTGATGCATGTTGATGCCTGCATGGTTCTGATGTCGATGCCTGTAATTGATGCCTGATTCTGGTTTTGATGCCTGTTGATGCCTGCATGGTTCTGTTGTTGATGCCTGTAAGTGATGCCTGGTTTTGGTGTTGATGCCGATTTTGTGGAATATATTGATTGCTTGATAGGACTGATAGAATTCATAGAGATGGGTGTGGACTGGCTGCATGATACATTGTTCCTCGGACGCTGCACTGTGGGGAGTATCTGGAGATTCATCTAGCCTTCCCCTGACCGCAACCCAATAACACATAAATAGATACTCGTCAGCAGTACAGGGAAGGATAGAGGTATTTCGAGCTATGTGAGGAGCAGAATTCGAACTATACGACAAGGATAACGCACTAATGTGTTACTCCACCCGTTGACGTTGTAGAAGAGAAATTGTGGACGTTGCCAATGGAATGCAGTTAAGCGTCAACGAGTGTGGACTGCATATTAATACAATATGCCTACTGTGTAGGGCTACAGCTCTAAGGGCCTGGGGTTGGCCTGGTATAATGACAAGCAACTTTAGTCTTGATCACATCGATTTGAGTGTAACTTAGTATGCATACGACACCGTTAACCCTCTGTCTATTGTTGCCGATTTATTGGAATTGTAGAATTCGGCTGGGACAAGGTTAATAAACTATTGCTGTCTGTATCATTATTAATAAACTACTGTCTTGTTCAGGTGTATGTCTGGATAAACGAGGTTATCAATAGTATGACCAATAAAAGCGTCTACTCATATATTTGTCGATCATTTGTCTCCCATAACACTTCACTATTGCACGTAATTCTTTTTGAATTTGATTGGTTGTATGTGACCTACATGTAGTAGGTTATTCCCCTTTAGGATCACGTGACATAAATGTTCTTTTGACCTAAGTGCCCTGTGTAAGAGTACACGCATGTATAGTTATTGAATACACGGCGAATGAGTAATTCACAAGTCGGAGGTAGGTTCTATAAATACGTCTATACTATACGACCAGAGTAGGCCTAGTCCTCTTGACGATGATACACGCTGACTATAGTAGCCCTATGTGGAAAGACATGAATGGATAGCATGCTGTATAGTATGTTGTACACTATGTTTACAAAATGACCAACTTGCATTACCTATATCAAAGCTCTATAGGAAATAACATTTAAAACTATTGAATTTACTACTGGCTGAAATCCCTTATTACAATTATATTCTATGTTCATACTGATAGTGAATTGTATCCATTAGAGCAAGCAAGTTATTTATATATGTGGTTTCAAAAGTTTAAACACGGTTGCACAACAAGAACTATGATATAGGCTACGTCCTTACCCTCAGGGGTATATCTAAATAAATAATCTATTTATTTTTTAAAAGGTCACAGGCCTATACTCCATCAATAGTTGTAGGAAATTATGTACATAAATATTTTAACAATTACTATACTAGTTGTATTAGACAAGGATGTGTTCTTAGTCCATTCTTGTTTTCCTTACTTATCAACTTATACTATACAGAGAAATTATGAAGGAAAAGAAAAGTGGTACACCAGGATTATGCGATTATTGCTGCAGTTGTTTGCAGATGACGAATTTATTTTATTATATCACTGCACACACTACTGGTACGAGCTTCTTCTTGGGGCTATACAGATTTATTTTAACTCTTCAATTAAATATGCAAACACATTAAATTTTGCCTATACATGTATTTATATAACACATCTACTTTGAACTATAGTTTGCCTGTGTGCTTTAAATAACACAATTTCCAAGCAATTTGCCAATAGTGTTTGTTACTGAAAATCTATATTAGGCTAGTTTCTACAGTTATGTAAATTTCACATTCTCATTCATATGTTACTGAATGTATTAAGCCCATTGGCAAACGTAATATTATGCCCGGCAAAGCTTTGCATAATAATCAGTTTTGAAAACGGGTTTAATACATTCAATAGTAGGCCTACATGAAAACTAATATGTCATTATATGAAATCCCCTACATGTGAAAAGTGGCAATATATAAACATATAATTATACATGTACTGTACATAGTAGTTCTCAATTACGCCTATATTTGACTTAAGTAATAAATTTACCATAAAGCGCTTCGCGCCTCATGGAATTTGGTCTCGTGACCCATTAGCTTCATGGCACCATGAATGCTAATGACTCAACATTCATTTCTTAAGTGTATATTACTGTGTGTTTTAAATATTCTTCAGCTGGTCCTCTTTACCATATTTTGGAGAAGACAGATACAGAACTTTATGCAGTCCCTCACAAAGGAAGGGGAAAGGTAGATATAGAAATATTTACATTGTTTTAAAATTGGACACACAGCCATGAGTGTAATAATGACTCTCCCGGACCACAAGATGAGATAAACATGGTATGAGAGTGGAGGCTGGATTTCTGCACTATACAATTGTATTATTATTATATTTATTGCAGAAGTCGGTGTCCGCGACTACAAGTAGCAGGGATCCGGTGGACGAGACCGTCAGTAGAGCTCAGGACGAGGAACTCGGCGCCACCACACGTGACGTCAGACGAGCTATGCAAGCCGTTCACGACCTCCCTGCCTTCGAGGAAGTAACGGTGAGACCATTTTTCTCAATCGCCAAACTTCGTCACGTACCGGTGAAAGATCCCTGCGGCAGCAGAAAAGAATAATTTTTCTCTCTCAATCGCCAAATATTTAATATGTGTTGTATATTCCGACAAGTCCATGCTCAAAATTGTGTTCGATAGGGCTACATTGTTATCCTGGTTAGTGGATTAGTGTGTTCTTAATTTCTATCAACTCTATGGTATAATCTAATATTAATTACTGTGTATGGGTGAAATATTTCCACTGTGTTGCTTGTTTCCTCCTGCACTAAACTGACAAGTCGTGATGTAAGTGAAAGAATCTTGAAAGCGACTCCAAACTACAATTACCGTATTAACTCTAATTATTCGGACAGGAGAAAATAATTATATAAAAAAAATAATTCTTTTAACAATTTCAAAAATAATTGTAGAAAGATTCTACTGGAACTTTTATCAGCAAGTATTTGACAAGTCGTGAATCTTGAAAAGGACCCCAATTTTTTTTTTAAACCAACATTATTTTGTTTTGTTTACCCATTGTGGACGGTTTCTACTGGAACTTTGATCAGCAAGTATCTAATTATATCTTCATGTCACCGGAAGTGACACATCATCATTTATCATTTACCCATTGTCAAGTTTCTAATGAACTTATCTGTTCTGTATTCAGATGAGGAAACACGCGATGAGCCGCCGCAGTCCACAGATGAAGCGGACCACCAACCGGACATCATCCAGCCGTGGTCAGTTCTCATCCGCCATCACTCCATTGTCATCTAATACATATACAAAACTTGACTTGAACACTGCACCAATTCTAATAAATAACGATGATGATAATAAGTCTGTCGCATTTTCTATCCAAGTCCATTTGGGTATCGCTTTTCTTTCTTCAATTAGGTAGTTGAAATTATATTATTATTATTATTAATTAGTGGATCAATGTGCGTTCATTTTATCTTCTCAACTCCCTGGGGAGTAGTCTTTTAAGTGATCCATGGTCAATGCAGATAGTTAATTTTAGGTTAGTGTCGCATAGTCATTACTCATTTGACAGCTATATGTAGCAACAACTGAAGTAGATCAGTGCTAATGTTTTATTTGACTCTAGTTTGCAGAAGTTGTATTCATTTCTGTAATGGTATATGAATCATATAGTTCGAGCAACAATAACTTCTATTTTTATTTTGTTTCTGTAATTCTGTATCTATGATCCTTATCTATGGTGATTGTTTATCATTTTAAAGCAATATTCTACTATAATTGCATTTAAAAAAAAATAATTCAAGTGTTATATTTGATTTATTATAGATTTGTATTCAACAAATAAATAATATGTAAAAAGCTACGCTCGTTGAGTAAATACATTTGTACATTTTTTTTTTAATCTTAGAATGTTGCTTTAAATATTTGAAGTGATTTAACCCATTTGTTGTATCCTCTTCTACACCCTTCTCTTCAAAGTGCATAGTTCATATACCATATTCGACGTATTAAACGCTCATCTGCAATAAACGCCCCCTTAAACTATTTTAATAAATTATATACATCTATCCGCCATCTTTGTTATTATCTCCGCAAAATTAGCTCACTTTATGTTATATTTTACTTCGAGCAAATTTAAAGGAAGCAAACGTAAAATATCAAATTTTTCACAAGCAAATTTTTGTTTCTTTCTGCCTTTAATAAACGCTCCCAGTATCAATTTTGTTAACGCCCTGGGCGTATAATACGTCGAATACGGTAGCTGTTTATCATTACTCAGAATTATGATCTTGACTTTGGATGCGTTAATGGTCAGCATGGTCCATGCTGGTAGTGCTACAATGGCAATTATGTATTTTTTGGGCGAACTAAAATGACAAGCCATGATGTAAGTGAAAGAATCTTGAAAGCGGCTCTAAACCACAATCTCCCAAGGTAGGGAAAATTCTATGGCACACCCCTTTGAAGTAAATTAATATGCAGCATGTATTTAAAGTATTTCATAAATTAAGAATTGCATATTCTGAGTAATGGTAAACGTGTCACTGTTACATGCAGCTATTTGGTGTGTACAGGATTTTATCGTATGTTTCATCTACGGTAACCTTTAAAATCCTGTAAGCCCATGTAACTCTTAATGTCAGTCAGTGAACTTTGAACTATATTGGAGCTTTCATTTCATTCCATTGGCACAGAGTCTGAAATTACTATTGTGAGTGATATAAGTGATGCACCAATGAGAAACGAGGGGGCGGAGCCTCAAAAAACAAAGGCAGTGCCTCGCACATCAAGTCAGCTGACACAATCAAATCGTGACTTTGATGAGTATGTATTAGAACAAGAACGTTCAACAGCCATTATGGAAGCAGGTTTGACTTTCCATTATTTTTATTTAAAGGGACTCAAACAGAATTTAAAAATTGTAAAGCAAAATTTAAAATAAAATAAAAATGATGTTACACCATGAACACTGATTTAATTTTCTCCAAAATGAGAGTACATTTTTTGTCAACTATATTCCTGTTTTATTTTTGTTCTGTAGAACAAAGATTTGTTTTCGAATTGTTCCATGTGGTCACTGATGGGTGAAAGATTCCCACTGTAACGTAAAACAATAACTCTTTCACTCAGTTATTTTATTGGGGCTTCTAATGTATCGAAACCTGGATTCTTGCAAATATATCTTTCTAAATACTACATTATATACAAGCAATAATTTAAACTGACAAAGGTATGAAGTCGTACTATATTTCTCTAACTCAACATTCTGTTTGAGTCCCTTTAAGCATGTTAAGTATGTTCACATGATTCCAATATCACCATATTGTATTTTTAGGGTAGGGAATCTTTTATTTTCTGCAATTAATTCACTGGTTAGGCATGTTATGTATGTTCACATGTTAGTATGTTCTTCAAACTATTAGAGGGTTTGAATTATTATGGTACCGTACATTACAGTGTGCATTGGGCTTATAGCCCAATATGGCTCTATGACCCACGATATACGGTAATCATGTAATTCAAATCACAAAAGTAAAAATAATAAATGGAACTATGAAACAGCTACTGGGATTGTTTTTGCTGGAATAAAAATGGTCAGTTTCCATGCCTGGTTCATTCAGTATTGGATGAAATATTTCAAATTAAATTCCACTACGGTTATTGGCCTTTAACACAGAACAGTTGTAGCTACAACTGATTGTAAGCCAAATTTTCAAAAACTTGCTGCAATTCTGGTTGCATGAACCACTTTTATCACTATAAAAATTTCAGCTAACCATATTCCCAAGTATTGTAGCGATAAAAGTGCTTTATGCAATGGTATTACACTTGTAGCAGATTCCGAAATGTTTACTTACAATTGTAGCTACAACCTTTCTGTACAACAGGCTCCAATGCTTGCAGATCAGTGTAAATTAGGATATCTTTGCTTTTACCATTATAGTTTTTCACTATAGTAGATAGACAGATAGATAGATAGACAATCTTTATTATCCACACGAGGGGAAATTCATTTACGTCGTAATACTAATAGTACATGGATGGTATAATTGCACATAAATAAATAATAATAATAAATATCGTACTCCATCACGTTCAATTTAACCATTAGTGATGCTCCTAAGTCAGTATTTGCTTAAATTTAACCAATACCGTATTCGACGTATTATTACGCCCAGGGCGTTAAACAAAATTATACTAGGGGGTGTTTATTAAAGTCTGAGAGAAACACAATTTGTTTTGTGAAAAACAGGATATTTTACGTTGGCTTCCTTCAAATTTGGTGAAGCAACTTAAAATATAACACAAAGGGAGGTAATTTTTCTGGGAGATAATAACAAAGATGGCGGATCGATGTATAAAACCTATAAAATAGTTTAAGGGGGCGTTTATTGCAGCAGGGCGTTTAATACGTTGAATACGGTAGTGGTGTTCCTATAAGTTAGCATTTGCTTTTATTTCTAGCAAACTATAGTCTTGAAAATGGTCGTCGCAAATGGGTGAAAGATTCCTGCAGCAACGCTAAACTCCATATTCACTCACTCTTGAAAATGGAAAATATTTCCAACTGATTGTACCATTGTAAACATGTATTTTATTCTACTGTATCTCTCTCTCAAACCATCTCAGTCTCAGCTGATTTTATTTTCAACCATTCTTCTTTTGCACAATTATTTTTTATATTTTTATTTCAATTGGTAAAGTTGTTTTCTTGCATATTGTCTTATTATTGTATCACTCAGTTGTGATCTAAGGAGACCAACAACTTCCATAAAGCACAATCTATATTAGGGCATCTCCAGTTGCCTTTAGGTGTAATAAGGTTAATCTATATTGTTTGCTTCCATATAAATGAATTGACACTGATTAATTAACCCTCTATGCAGAAGTGCCATCACAGATGCCATAAGTAGTGCCTGTATACCTAATCCAGCATGGAAAGGGTTAAATGTTATTTCCAATTTAATAATAATTTGTAATGTACCGGTACTTATCAATGCATTATTACTGAAACCGCTCTGCTTTAGTCAAAGTACAGCGGTTTGGTTTCTATGCTTTAGTCAAAGTAGACGTCACCTATGGTTGAAAGATTCCCGCTGTGACATAAAACAATAATTCATTCATTCATTTAGTAAAAGTAGAAATATGTTGAAAAGAATATTTCTATGATATGTTAAATTTGAGACTATATTTTGTAAGTATTACATATGCATGTTTTTGAAACAGGGATGACGGGACATCAATCGACCAGAGTAACGATACAAGAACGTAACGCAGTTCTAGAACGCGAGATCCATCAGCTGAAGGATATATGTGAGCAGCAAAATGCTGAACTAATTTCACTGCGACCAGTTGCAGAAGCAGTTAACGTCGGAGGTATGTCAGCAGAACTTACGAAACTATTTAACAATATTGTCATCCCATAATTTGTAGATTAGGCTATAGTTATTTGATTCCCTGATTTACGGATCCACTAACTCGAGTGATTTCACTTTGGAAAACGGAAAGAATCTACTATAATACTGTGTCGCCTACAAAAGTAATACTGTATTCTAAATACTGTATTTGACATATTAAACGCCCTTCTGCAATAAACGCCCCCTTAAACTATTTTAATAAATATTATATACATCGATCCGCCATCTTTGTTACTATCTCCCGCAAAATTACCTTCCTTTATTATATTATTATATATGCTTCCTTAAAATTGAAGGAAACAAACATAAAATATCACATTTTTCACAAGCAAATGTATGTTTCTTTCTAACTTTAATAAATGACCCCCCCGTATCAATCTTATTTAACGCCATGGGCGTATAATGCGGTAAGTTAAATAACCCAAATGCCTCTGGAGACTTGTTGACATTTGAAAGTGAGGCTGACTGCGATGTTTCAGACTCGGAGTCGGCGACGTCGCTGCTGTTCAGGAAGCAGGTGGATGAGTTGAAGGACGAGAACGAGATACTGAAACAGTCGGTACACAGACTGAATATCGAGCTTAGTCAGCAGCAGGTTGTCAAGGACTCGCCAGCGATAAATGCCAAGGTACGTACTAACTTTCTAACTACTTACTCACCCTAAACTGCCAGAAAAACTTAATGGCAAAATAATCTTTAATTTGTCTCTATGAACACTCTATCCCAGCTATCATAAAATTCAAGAAATCAAGTTTATGGTTTGATTTTCCTTTGACTACCATTTACGATTTTGACAATATTAATTGTTATCGTCGAGAAATGTTATCGTCGAAAAGAAAACAATTGAGACGGCGTGGACACTGTCCAATTGAGAGTTTGTTCAATGTTTGTAAATATTTTATGTGCGGTTGAGCTTGCGAATTAGAACATATGGGTGAAAGATTCCATAATCAATCACTCATGAATTGTTAATGTTATAATTATGTTGTTTTCTCTCAGCTGCGGGAGATTTCTGGCCTGCCAAGTAGAGGACCCATACCATCATGGCTGGTAAGTGTGGCATTTGTCAGAAGCACCTCATAGCTTTTGTAAAATGTGCTGATAAATCCTCTTTTTTTTTCTTTTTTTTTTTTTTTTTATCGTCCCAAATTGGTGAAAGATTCCCACAGCGACATTAAACATGTCCATATTCAATCGGTCACTGATATTTTTTAAACAACAACATTGAATGTCTAAAGGATGAATTATTTTTATCATGTCAGTGGCACAATAAAGAGATGGGTTCTATGCCAATGTGTGTCGTCACGTATGGGAGAAAGATTCCCGCTGGGACATAAAGAAATAATTCACTCACTATATGCCGATGTCTGTAGTGTTTCAGCATATTTAAACTCTGTTTCCAGATCAGCAAGCGATATCTCTCTCCTCTATTTTATGCCTATGATGAAAGACTGAAGAACAAAGACGAACTTATTGCTAATTATCAGGTAAGAATGCCATGGATTCTTTTCTTTTTCTTAATTAACCTTCTCTATGCTGGCTACAATAATAATATTAATTATAATAATTGAGACTTATAATGTGCCAAATCCACCCCTAAAGGCATGCTCAAAGTGCCACATGTAATTTATCCGGGCGGTAAATGTATCCGTGCAGTCGTATTCCTTCTTACCTCCATGGGGAGTATTCAACCCATTTCCAGTTTTACAAGGTTACCATTCATGTTACCATGTCATCCTACTGGGTACCCATTCTCCGGACCGGCTTCGTGGCGTAATGGTTAGAGCGTCGGCCCGGAGTGCGGAAGGTCGTGGGTTCGATCCCTGGTCGCGTCATACCAAAAGATGTTAAAAGGTGGTACTTGTTGTTTCCCTGCTT
>JAUTBX010028895.1:0-11551 GCA_032361465.1 Lepetodrilus tevnianus | reverse complement strand
AAATCATAAATTCTGACTAAATTCTTACTTAACCTAATATTATAATAAAATAATCAATTCTGACTAAATGTAATATTTAAAAATAAAATCATCAATTCTGACTAAACCTAATAAACCAAATCAATAATTCTGACTAAGGCTAACATGAATGTATGTATTAATAATGTTAGGAAACGTAAGACTTTAAGGAGATATTTGTAACCAGATGATGCTTTCAACACAAGTGGAGACAGAACACACGCGCTATCTACCAAACAATAAGTAGATTGGCGCACGTTGTCATCGGAGGACGAATCCGTGCTGGCGCCCGCCCAGATCATGGCCGATCGGAATGGACAAAACCATATTTCTTCGTACTCATTTCTTTGACGGAGAGCGCCAGATCCCGTTCAGCAGCCCAATGGCCTGAACCCTGTTCCCTCGATCGACAACTGTTGCCATATAAACCAAGTGCCTATCAGTACGGAATCGGCACTGGTGCAATGGCGGCACTATCCTGACACACTCACTCAAATACCCAGACAACCTGACCGTCTTCGATACATTATAAGATGTCGGTGCTTGACGTCGTACTATGAGGGAGTTCTAGGTAGAACCAGATTCCATCCAATACTTCATCATAATAAATGGAACATTTAAGATTTGAAGAATCAAATGACAGGTATATGACCCGGTTTCCTTTAAATCTTTGACTGTTCCAATACCAAAACTGAACGTGAAATACTTCATCATAATATATAACATTTAAGATTTGAAGAATCAAGTGACAGGTATATGACCAAGGTTCCTTTAAATCTTTGACTGTTCCAATACCAAAACTGAACATGAAATACTTCATCATAATATACAACATTTAAGATTTGAAGAATCAAATGACAGGTATATGACCCGGTTTCCTTTAAATCTTTGAATGTTCCAATACCATAACTGAAGATGAAAGTTCTGTGAAATGGTTGCAAACAGAGGCCATTATGGAAGACCCAACATGATGGTCGTGTTCCAGGCCTGACCAATACATCAGCCTAGCAGACAACAAGGTCAATGTCCACAGGCAATGCATTTGTGTTTCTTTGTCCAGAGGGTTTGAACAAACATTAATTACTTTATTGTTGCCTTTGATACAGGTGAAAGTTTTATGGTTGGTGATTTGTGCTGAGTTGACAGAAGTCAGAGATTAGGCCACATATCAACTTGTCGGTGATCATCATTACGACTGTCCGTCCTGGCTCGACTGTCCGGTCCCGACTCGCTGGAACAAGCTGTCGTCACATATTGCATCATACGTAGTTATCTGTCCCACCAACGTTCTTCAAGTGTCGTGACTCAGTTTTCAAAGAATTATTTGTGGACGTAAAAGATTCTCATAACACTTGAAACGAATCAGGAAATAAGTTAAGTAAACCAATTAATATTCAGAGATAAGATTCAAGTGATGAAACCCACCTACTCTCATAGCTAAATCAATACTGGCTATTATTCATAGCAATCTGCCATTTGGCTCTGATCTGGAAGTGATCTTCTTGTATAGAGGTCAAGAGGCATAAACCACAGTTGATGCTGATAAAGCAAGGGTAATAACTGTACAGTATGTTCTACTTCTCCAGCCTATAGATCTGGGCTCTTCTGTATGAAAGAGCATTACTCCTCCAGCCTTGGCAATAGTCGATGGCTAAGGTTGGAGTTTTGCAAAAGTCATGTCCTTTCACAATATGGAAAAGATACTGGATCATTCATTGGGCAAAATTGAACCTTAGAATCATCAGATTGGGAGAACTGTCCACTGTGCTAACACCGATACTATTCAACTAAAGGTGAACAAGATATCACAATTACAGTAACAGTGCAGTGCATATTACAGAGTAGCAACTCCAAAGCATCACTATTGTATAAAAAAACAAAGGTAATATTCGCAGATATTCTCGATCAATAATCCTTGAGGTTGTCTTCTTGACATTGATGCCATAACATTTTGTCAGCTCCAGCACCTAAAAGAATATTTATTAGACAAATATGAAAAAGGCCAAAGTTTTATTTTGGTCTATGGATTGGTCTGTCAGTTTTCATACCCCATGTAGATCTAGACGTTCTCGGTGATTTTCCAGACTTGCGTTATGGAAAAAACGCGTCCAAGAATAACAATAGCCAAAGGGTAAAAAAATGACTAAAGCTGTCATCCAATGCGGGGATGAGGAACACGGAGATGCACGTTCTCGACACCTGATTGACTCTGTGTAATGAGTTTGTCCGACTATATTGCAAATTTCACATGCGTCATAAAACACGATAGTTTTGCGGCAATATGCACAGTGATGTAACTGAAGCAAACAAGACTTATGAGGTGAGCTGATGAAATAGTTGAGAAATAATTATTACTTTTCTCCACTTTAGATTGAATTCTCGGTATATGACCGACTGCATGAACAAACTGGTGATCAGAAAAAAATTCCATTAGCAAATGCTATTTTCGTACCACCAACGATAGACTTTACGTAGACTCTTATTAAAGATAGCATACAGGATACCGAAAAGTAAATGCTAAAGTAGCTGCAGAGCACAAGACCCTTGAAATTGAGGTGTCTTAATTTGTATCTGAAGTCAATTCAAAGAACAGTATATACTGGTAAATTAATGTGTAATTCACGTTATCTAGAAACATACAACGTAGTGTTGTAATCACCGGGTCCTTTAAACTGTTGCCTACTAGGAGAGTGCCACACATTGAACATCCTCAAAGTTTAATTGTCTAATTCACTAAGTCCAGGTGACGCTGTCTAATTCATCCAACACAATTATCCTGGTACAAAGTGCCTGGGTGCTTCATATATTATTTACAGAAAATGTAATTACTTCGCAAAGGAGAAGAAATTCAGTGTCCCTTAACTCCTGCTCGGGCAAATGTCAGAGATGAAATGCTTAGCTTAAACCCAGACAGTCAGTTAGCCATAAAGCAAAGCTTTCATTTCGCCACCGAAATTCCATGCAATCAGTTTATCTTGTACCTTGTCCTCATCAAACTAAACTCTCACCTACACAGCAAGGGCAAGATCTATAATTCTATATCCGTGCCAAAATGGGAGACATTAAATCAAGTCACTGTTGGCAAAAAGATCTTGATCCGGAAAGACTAATTATCGTTTAACTCTGGTGCCTGCCAATAAGGGGGATGTGTTGAGAGTTAACTCCCTTTGTTTTGTCCAGTTGGTCCTGGTTGCGACACTGCATATGGGGTCTGGCAATTAGTGCAGAATCTGCCGGAACACCTTCGTAATGAGACGCCACAGGGGGGGGGGGGGCACTAATTGCCGAGGAACTACAAAAACAGCCACCGACTGCCATCATGAAATTGGTGTTTTACAAGTGTGTCACAAAGACCACTCAAAGAATTGGTACTTGAGTATGATTTGCATTCATAATTGTCCGTTTTAATTATATTTCTTGGTTGTTTGGCATTCAATGCTACTTTCATTAATATGTAGCTTATATCACAATGAGACCAGAGGGATGAATTCTTTACTAAAGAGAACAAACACTTACATGTTCATGATTATATTCACAGGGTACAGCACTAACTACTGTACCAAGGTGTAGTTTCACCAATCATTAGAAACTAAGGCAGACAGACTTGAACACAGTACATAGCCATCATGTCTCTCCACAGGGTACAATATTAACCCCTACACCACTGCATCATGTCTCTCCACAGGGTACAATACTAACCCCTACACCACTGCATCATGTCTCTCCACAGGGTACAATATTAACCCCTACACCATTTGCATACAGTACTAACCCCTACACCACTGCATGATATCTCTCCACAGGGTACAATATTAACCCCTACACCATTTGCATACAGTACTAACCCCTACACCACTGCATCATGTCTCTCCACAGGGTACAATATTAACCCCTACACCACTGCAAGGTGTAGTCTCACCCATCATTAGACACCAAGACAGAACACCATCAAGGACCAATGTATCAGACAGCAATACATCAGTGAGACAGCCCTCAACATTAATATAATTATAAACACTTCCTTGTATGATGGTTTCCCCCGTTGGTAAAAGTACTTCCTTGGGTTACCTTTCAGTTTTCCGTTAACGCCTTGTATCGGAATCAAACGTACTTAACCCTCTTCATGCTGGAGGCAACCAGAGATGTCTTAAAGACGACTGTCTATGCTTAATTCACCAGGGGGAGGGTTAAATCCATTACAACAATGAATCAACACCAATACCAAAGATGGCAGTTGTCCTACAAAGCTTTGCGTTAAGACTGAAACCGTATTTAAATCAGCTGTAAATCTACAAGTAAAATCCCAAATGTATCAAAGTAAGATATGCAGTTTCCAAGGGCCTCCCATTGACATATGCCTACACAGATGACACCCAATGGACAATGGCTAGCCACAGACAAAAGCCCCCAAACTGACCAGTTGTCTTCAAACTCCATTTTCTCTCATTTCCATGCCTTAGTGTTCGTTTAGTTCAATCTCAATTTCAGTCTAAATCCCCCTGGATCAATTTCCCCACTTGAATTTAGTCACATGTACAATCCTAAGTGAATTATAGTCCACCTTAATCTGTATATAGTTTCAAATGATGGGAATCTTGGATGCAGGGTTGTAAATTTTTAGACAAGGGTCGCACGCATCTGGGTATCATCCTAATACGCATCTGGGTATCGTCCTAACTTGGCTATTGTTGCTCAGTAATCCAAGGCTAACTGTAAACAAAAGTCTCGGTGAAGGGGGTGTGAATAGGGAATGCTGCATTGTTGCATGAAGAGTTACAATGTATACCTGCCATCGCTGACAGTATGTGTGGTTATGAAACAAATTCACCTGAATATTCTATGTATAGAAACCCATGATGGACACTACTAATGGAATGATGGCTTTTGACGACTAATGAAGAATTCAAACACAGTGGAATATTTTCAATATGGCTACTAGCCACATATCAGACTTAATATATTGAAAAATTATTGCTTTTAATCATGACATTTTTTTGAAATATTTTACAGTTTCTGTGAAATTCAATAATTTTGTGAACATAAATTGAAAATGATCCTATTTATTTAGTCTCATAATAAAAACAACCATTGATTTTAAAAACCAATATTGTCCGAAATCCCCTTGTCTGAATATTTTCGTTAGAAATTCTATAAAAACTTAATTCTATGGCCACCAAAGGAACCGTTAATGGACAGGCTTCACAGAAGATTTGACAATTCCAAATATATAAATATATATTAATAATTCCAGACTGCAATATATTAGTACCTTGTATTAGTAGCCTATTAGCATATATGGTATAGCCATCATACAGTCTAATGTAAGACGGCAGTACCAGAAATAAAGGGCTATATTCACAGACATAATATAATCCCATATTCATCTTCAATATGTCAGAGTTCTTCAATTACGAGACTTTCACGCTTTCATAAACTAATTTGTCACATTTGGGCCACTGCTTTGGTACCTGCTATGTGCACACGTTGACAATGACGCACTTTGAAGTAGAGACGCAGATCAGTACGGTCCGCCATAATTACTTTAGGTCCGTAATCACGGTCTCTCTCCTGATTCGATATAGATTTAATTATGGTCCCAGTCAAGGGACGGTGCCATTAAAGTTAAAACCATCTGGGTCACATTTTGATACTGTATTCATGAAGTTGTAATGATGTGTAACCTTACAGGACATCTTGGTACATGACGGGGGAAGGACATTATATGAATGTAATCATGAGCGGGACATCATGTACATTACTAGAGTTTAATGACCTCCTTGCTAGAGATCACAGTAACTACTAGAGATCGCAGTAACTACTAGAGATCATAGTAACTACTAGAGATTACAGTAACTAATAGAGATCACAGTAACTACTAGAGATCACAGTAACTACTAGAGATCACAGTAACTATTAGATCACAGTAACTACTAGAGATCACAGAAACTACTGTAGTACAAAGAATATTAAATAAGGACATAGAAAGGACTATCTCACATAAAAGAAAACTAAAAAAACACCAAAAAAACACACAACATTTTCTTAAATATATAAATTTATATAAATTTTGCACATTATGCTTCATAGAGTGTAATAAAATATTGCATTTTTAACTTAAACTTTTACCGACTGGTTTAATATATTCTGACTATGTTAATCCAAAATGTTAAAATGTAGGCATCTGCAGTTGCCTTCAGAATTAGTTCAAATGAATCTGGGGGCCTATTCTCGAAATGTTCTTACGATTGTAAGACAATCTTAGCGATTCTTATAGTATGGCTACGAACTGTAAGTACGTTTCGAGAATAGGCCCTATGGAGTTTAACGTCGCTGTGGGAATCTTTCACCCATTTGCGCATTCAGAAGGAAGAAGGGTAATTAAAAAGGGCAATCCAACAAGGGCTTAGTAGGACCCATCTAGGATGTTAACTGTATCCCCTGAGGTCGTGTTTTTAGTGTTTGCTTTTGGTCGGCACTCGACACTACATGTAACATGTCGGCAGGTGAGCGAGAAGTGTGGTGTTGTCCTACCTGCTCGGAAATCTCGTTAAAGGACCTACAGGTAAATACCGTAACCCAAAGGAGTGCTTACACAAAAATTAGCAGGGCTAAGATAGAAATCAGCACAGCTCACCTTACAGCGAATGCCAAAGGGTGGCGGGTAAAAAACAACCACGCAGTGAGTGGGACGTGATTTTTATCTCAGATTTACGCACTAAGTTGAGATTCGGCACACTTGAAAGTTTTACATTTTTGCCTTTAGATGATAGACAATAGCCATTGCATGACGGGCGACTGGATACAAAGAATGCAATTGGTGTCATTTTACTGACCGAATGTGTTGAAGGCAAAGTCTTAACTATAGCTGTGAAAATAATTTCAAATCATTACCTGTATTACCGAATAAAAGAAATAAAAGAGTAAGTGGGTAGCGATAGAAATACCACTAGCGTCCAGGATGTGCAACACTTGCCCTAGGTGATCTCTTATCAGGCGGAATTAACAATAAAGGAAGGATTAATTATTCATACGCAAATTTCCGATCTTTCTAAAAGGTGATCATAATAAAGGTTTCAATATTTAAGGATATTTGTTTCATTGCATATCAAATTATTAAATTGTTATCTTCATAAGTTTAATGATGGGGAGCGGTATTGAAATAATCTGTACAAGCTTGTTTGCCAATACCCATTCTTTGTTGAATAAAAATATGTTTAAATCATAATTTTAATAACATTTTCTGTTTATGATGACTCGTGGTACAAATGACACCTTTTAGTGTATAATCAACATCTGGTTAAAATAAAGATCTCGCACGAAAAAACCCAAAATACCTTTCAAGACTATCCGTAATGTTTCCACACACAAACATACAGTATCCATCTTCTTTCTCTCAGAACCCTGCACAAAGACTTCTTGTCCCGAACCCTAGAATTCCACGTTTGAAGTCGGTGTGCATCAAGATAACTGGAATCCTTCTACAGACGGTATTGTTCCCTGCCAGGTACCTGGAGATAATGCTGACCACACTGGGAACCGGTCTAACGGCGGGCCAGCCATATGCTGAGTGCTCTCACCTTCCGTGTTAACACATGATACCCCCATGGGCACCCGCTGTCCACAAATAAACACCCCGTGGACTGGAAGGACTGGGGGGAGGGGTAGTGTTTGTGTGCTTCTGGGTTCTGTAGTAATACTATGGGGAGAGGCCATCATGGTACTGGTCTGTGTGTCACCCCCTGTACAGAGTCCAAGCTGGGGCTGTAGTCCTCCATTATTTGCTGCCTCTTCCGACCCCTCTCCCTTCCCCACCTGTTTGTCCTGGGGTTGATATGCTTATCTTTCAGAGCACTAGCAGAAGAAGACCCACAATGAGTTCATTCTCTGTGGATGACAACCTCAAATCATTCAAACACTACCTTCTGTGTGTCTTTTCACATCTCCATCAAAAACCTTTATTACCTTGAACTCATATATCACCAACCTTCAGATTAAATGATACACATTTTCAAGAAATTCACCTTCTTCACCTTGAATTTAAATTTACCGCATCCAAAGGAACAAAATGCCTTAACAAGTTGTTCATAAATTCTAATAAATTGATTACAATCTCTGCTTGTATCTATGGGGCATCACTAATATTGGTTCGGGAATGGGTGAATTATTGTTTTTACTGGGTAGAGCATCACTGGTTATGGCATTACTAGAACTGGTTGGCATCATTGGTTAGGGTATCACTGATTGCCACCGACACAGAAAAGTACTTGACTACTAGCTGTCATTGACATTGCGAGCAATTAATTATCCTTTGTACAAATCCTCAAAAAGGACTTGATGCCAATTTCAATATTTCATTATGTCAAGCTTACATTTACAATGATGATAAATTAAAAACACACTGGTCAGATTTATCATTCGTTGACCAGTCACCTTCTATGGGGGTCAATTCCGTCTACGTGGGGGTCTGGTGGTCAGTTGATTATCGGAGCTCGCTCTGTACCTCGACTTCTTCCCTCACCTGTCTATCTCGAAACCTTTGATGCCAGTCAGTGCTTATCTCCCTTCTATAGCCCCCCATACCTCCATCTCCACACACCCCTTGTTTCCCCGGTCCCACCCGCCTCACCCCCTGCCGCTTTCTAATCTACCCCCCTACTCCCGATACTGCCATTGTATCTGCATGTTGCAGCTCTGTCCTATCAGTGAAGCCATTGTGTTGCTGTTTTTGCAGGCTGGTTCAAGTTTCAAACACTCGAAGGGCGATATGGCGATTCTTTGATGGAATCTCCGATCCTGTCAGTACTCATCTACCAACAGCGACATAAACATGTCTTGAAAGGTTCCATGTATCTGCTTATCAGAAATATTCCAAGGATGTCTCTCCACTTCAAATTTCACAAAGCGAAAGTCAGAGTTCTTTTGATGTAGTCTAATACTATTATTGCATTTTCCTCAAAATAGAACTATTGAATTGTAAGCGCTAATTTCAGTATCATTATACTTGATATATTTAACCTCTAATTGATACTCTTATCAATTCCTTCACAAAATTGTTTCTTTCAATTTTCGTTATTTATACTTTTATGCATTTATTTATAGTTTCTTACATTTGCAGACCATTCAAACTTTATGCACTTGTTTATTTATCGATATCTGATATCTGACACCATATTATTTTATCTGACACATTATGTCTGCTAAATTCTCACTAGATATTCCTGACTTCCTAATTTCTTCCCACATCTTGCGCAAGGGAAATGAAAACATGCAAATCCAAGACTAATAACGGTTAAGGCTGAACCTTCTGCAAGCTATCTTGACAATTCTTGGGGAATCATATCTTAGAGTCCATCGTATATGCAAATTTCAAATCCCAAGTACCTCTGTAGCACAGGGTTATATCAGGTTGACACCATTCTGGTTTCGAGGAGGAAATGCGATAGACTTTGTCGCGATGCCAATCAACGTCTGGCGTCTTCATTGGATTGGGATCCGGTTTGCCCAAAGGTGGATGTCTCAAAACCCATTATCTTCTGGTTAATTTACTAAATCAAAATTTATCACATGAAATATGTTAAACTAAGTTTATCTATTAAAAGAGTGATTTGGGCTACTTAATCTTGTATTTTTAAAAATAAATTGGTAGAGGGATGCCATCGGGATATCCGTTTGTATTGGCAGAAGTAGCACTGAGGGAAATCAAGTGATACTAAGACCTTATAGACAAGGCTGGTGCGGATGAACTATTGGCCATCATGGCATAGCATGTACACAAAGTTCATATTAAAATGTTCCTTGCACATACCATTTTCTTTATAGCAGAACTCTATCATTCCCACCAAAGCAAACATAATTAAAAATGGACAAAAAAAATAAATAAAAAAATACTTGAATTGATTTGAAATGGATTTGAACTCGAAACCTTCTGTTTCAGAGTCCAATTTCACCTGCATGACCAATGTCCGAAATCCGGCCACTAACTACGTCCCGACCAACCGACTTCCATTAGCAGAAGCAGACCCCGGTGGCAAGTGCATATCAAAACAAACAAACCCACCTCCGACAAAACGCTATACCTCAAGTCTAGCATGTAACAACATCTTAACATGACGGCCACCTCTGTAGGCATGAAAGTCGTGTAAATAACCAAAGTGAAAGACAACAAGATATGTATATTGACAACGCTGATACCTATATCAAAAGTTGGCTTAAGTGATAGATAATTGATGCGTAATCTTTAAGTGAACATGCCAATTTGTGCTACGTTGGTTTCCATGTTGTTACAAGCAGCAGAGACCGAAGCCCGTGATCTTATCAAACACAGATTGCACTGTATAGGCTTGGAGACCGAGGATAAACGTTACAATGTTATCACTTATGTAAAGAGATTTCCAGCTTAGATATCAGTTAATATCACCAGGGGAAACTACAATAAAAGGCACAAGTTGTCTTCATGAAAATCATTGTGCCACTGTATTGATTCCCAACAACTTTCAGCTAAATATTAAATACTGGTCTGGTCCGTCTTTCAAAATCATGGAAATTTTCCCCGCGGAATTGTCCTTTGTCATCTTATAAAAATTGGCGAGAAAATTGTGCAGATTACGGGCAGGATTTGTGACTTGACTGATAATATTTGAGATCGATACAATAGTTGACCCAGGCTTTTACAAAAAGAGGAAGGAGATCAGAAATTGAAAATTCCGCAAAAGAAAACCAAGAGGGACAGGAATAATAGAATAACAAATACAAGCGTAAATATTACATATTAATTTGATGAAATAACCAAGTGACGGTAGCCACTGAGTATACACACAAACACCTATATATATATCATAGACCTACATATATATTTAATACATGCAGGTATACCTAGTAAGCTGTAACCCTCTCCCTGCTCCAGTTGCTTTCAGCAGGGAGAGGGTTAACCCGAATCATGTCAAACCGCAAATATTGAATCCTAGTAGTACTATACTAAATTGTTGACTCTTTCTTCAAGTAAATGACCTCCCTATACTAATACAATTTGAACTGGGTCAGTTATACACAGGGTAAACTGTAAACCGTGGTCATCAGTGGTCATAATGATCCTTTGATTGGTCTACGAAACACACCTCTCTTTCAATACCGATCTTCCAACATATTCTGAACACGAAATCTGATTATCTTCAAGCATGAAGTACGAAAGAACACAACTTCTCGTCATAATTACAGACATTATTTTGTGCAATGAATTGGGTACCGACCAACCATGACAACGACAAAATACCCCACAATGATGACACAGATCTGATATTTATAACCAGGTATGACTAACATGTAACATTGACGACACAGAAAAGCCAGCATTGCATTCCCTGTACTGAAGCCCGAGCATCAATATCCACCCAGATGTGAATTATTTGTTCAGGATGTGTAGAATTTGCAAAATTGAAACATGATGGGCAATTTAGAAACTTATCCGAGTAACTTGGCTCTATGGAGGCTTGAACTAAAATAGTCTGACAGCTCATTGGGGGGGGGGGGGGGGGGG
>JAUTBX010028785.1:0-13604 GCA_032361465.1 Lepetodrilus tevnianus | reverse complement strand
CTGGGGATTTCCGTCGGCCGACGCAAAATCGGCGACCGGTCGCCGACGAGAATCTCCAGTGTGCGGTCGGTATAAGAGAGCTTCGTGAAACGATACCCTGGTGATTATATTGTGGAGAAGGTAAATTATTTTTCTTTCCTACTCATCTCGACGCTGATTGTTCAACTTCTACAAATTGATTTATTTTCCCACAATACCGGTAGACTACCTGTAGATAATTACGACGCAAACAACATTTCACTTGGTTTTCCGTCGAATGTGTATGTCTGACGTGATTTAGACGCAGTATAATCTAGCAAAGTGCTATACTGCAGAACCTTAGTGCGGGTCAAATCCGCATCGAAATTTGAAGAATTTAAACTGTCCAAATTCCAGTGGAATGATTTCTCGTAAAGTATGTGCATCCAAGTCTATAATTATATATACGTACATTCCAGTTGCTCTGCTTTTATACATAGGCCTACGCCAGTGGAAGTAATCGAGTTTGTTATTTCTTGTCATTAAAGGTTACCCTGGCTCCGATTTCAACAGGTGCAGTGACATAAAAGTACCAGGGGTCCGTTGCTCAGAACTATTGTAGCTACGACTATTGTAAGGTCAACGCTGCGTATAGGGACCGTAAGTTGAATCGAGATATCCCGAAAGTCATTCAATATCCGGTGACATAAACGGGTCAAACACCTAAATGCGCTACACATTTTACGACATTCCCTTGTGACGTCACATGAAAACGCCACGATTCAGACGTCATTCATAGCAACCGTCGATTTTTTTCATGTCAACAGAAATGACCCCGACGAGACTTACTGTCCCTATTGTGGGGGGAGCCCATTTACAAGTATTGTAGCGCTACACTTGTTCTGGGGCCCGTTTCTCTGAACAGTTGTAGCTACACTAGTTCTGCGACTAGGAAAGTGAAAGTGAGCACGTCAGGGCCAGATTGTTCAGAGACGATTTTAATAGCGAATTATTCAGTTAGCTGATTTTTACATACAGTTCAAAGTTGTGGATTGGGTTGTTCAATTCATTCTGATTAACCTGGGTACTAGATTGTGGCAGACACTGACCCTTTGCCAAATTAATTGTTCAGGGGGTGATTTTAATAGCGAATTACCCGGTTAGATGATTTGTATACACCGTTCAAAGTTGTCGATGAGGTTCTTCAATTTACTCTCATCTGATAAACCTGGGTACCAGACACTAACCCTTTGCTGGATTAATTCTGCCATTTTTGTATTACTGGTAGTTAACATTTTAACATTGTTTTGATTAGCGTAATCACCTACTGTATATGATGGCCAGGGCTCGGAGGTTTTTTATATGGGGAAATGTGAAGAAAACTTTTGATTGAGCATGAACTCGAAGTAAAGAAAAACGTTTCGTAGCTTCGGGGCCAGGTACGTTTCCAATACATCTACATATGAGTATGATCTGCCAATCCAATGACGTTGCAATTCTTCATCCATATTTGCAATGACAAATCTCTCTCAACTCATATCTACCTATCGGTAGGTATATTTTCAATGCAGAAATGTTCCAGTACCTACGACCTACTGATGTTAAAATTATCCCTTCGATATCTGAAGATGTCTCAATAATAGCCATAATATTGATTCGTATTGTTTATCAAAGAAGACGTTATGTTCTGTATACTATTATTTATGGCCAAAGTAATGTACAGTAAACACGCGTACGGCTTGTAATAATCATATACATTGGGGAAAGTAGAGTAATCTCTTGCTCATCAGAAATGTCATATTCCTCAGATTAGTAGTATTTCCGGTCGTGTTTACGAAGGGAGGTAACTCTTGACTCAGGTATCAGATTGATTCGCGATCTAATCACTTTGAGCTAGATACGGGACAGTGCGGATTATCAAGAATCGGGTCTGTTATGATGAGGACAGTTCAATGTATATATTATAGTATGTCCGAATTACCGGGTTGACATGTTGACAGGTAATAATTTGGGAATTATTTGCGTGGGAGAATGTAGCAAATTGATATATGATAAGCTAATCTCCAATAACTATACATCATTTGTGTTGATAATCATATTAAACTCGATATGTTCCGTGTACACAGATATGGTTATACGATAACTACATTAATGTGTTACGGCTGTACGTGTAAGATACTTATTCATATTAGATGTTTTCGTTTTGTTCTACCTTTGCTTGTAAATCTAGATGGCTGTAATACGAACCGGAAAGATTCAAATATACGGTAATGGATTTCAAGCAGCAGAAAACCATTATGGGAATTTGCAACTGTATCAAACAATCTCTGAAAGTGAATGCTAAATTATCTAATATCTGCTGTTGTTTGGCAGGTGTGTTTTTTTTTCTTTTCTTTTCTTTTGTTTGTAGTTCTGTTTGTTTTGTTTTTCTTTGTTTTTGTTGTATTTAGTGTAGTTTGTTGTTTGTATCATTTCTCCTTTTTGTGTGTGTGTGTTAATTTTCCTTATCTTTGTAATTATAGAAAATGACAACTGATATCACTCAAATTCATTCCCCTACCGAGTTACGCTGTGAGTAGCTGGATGTGTAGACCCATTACTTATTGGTTATTGGGTATTTAAAAGATTCTCTTTCCACGATTCATGACTTACGATACGAGAAACAGTAACTGTACACGCGTAATAAACAGTTCCTCATTCTTGATGTAGTTTCCTGGCGCGTTTCATCAGAATATTTCGGGCGGATGTGCGTAACAGGTCACAACGTTGGACCCAATTTATGCCTGCGGACTCCTTACAAATCAGTGTAACTCTAAGCTTACATTATCTCACCATAAGGTTATCTTAGAGTTTCGTACAGAAGTGAATAGGAATAGAGAGCGAGAGCGAGAGAGAGAGAGAGAGAGAGAGAGAGAGAGAGAGAGAGAGAGAGAGAGAGAGAGAGAGAGAGAGAGAGAGAAAGAAAGCTAGAGAGAGAGAGAGAGTTAGGGCGATAGTAAGAGATAAGATAATAATATAAAATGAGAGAGAGAAGAGAGTTAGGAAGATAGATAGAGGGGAGACAAGTAATATATATAAGAGAGAGAGAGAGAGAGAGAGAGAGAGAGAGAGAGAAATATAGTATCCAATTTCCTCATATTTTCAAAATATCAGAAATTGACAAAAATTCTTGCATATCTCATATACTGTGCTACTTATATCTGTCATAGTGTGCCATTTACGGGGATATATTTATCGAGTTGAAATACCAATAATACGCTGTGAACCTACATGAATCTCAGAAACTTCCCAATAAATACAATATACATTCAGTTATGACCTAGATACGTCCATTGAACTCACAATCATACTTACTTCCCAATGGAGTGGTGCACGGACCCTAGTTCTACACACGCTGTGTGTCACTTATACGATCACTCATCACTCACAATGTTCTGGGAGGTTATTACTCATAGATTCCTGCAGCTTTAATGTTCCAGAACACGATGACATTTCAGGATCCACCAGTGGTTCGATTTACAAAACTCATACATCTTTGACATTCTGATAACTCTGACAGAACACAAACGAGATCAAAACCTCAAATCTGTGGCCTCAGAGTTCATTCTTATGGATGAATATTTTTATTTATTCTGCATTGGGAAGAGAATAATGACAGCGCTATCTCTGCTGACCCGCTTGTTAAGATACAGATGAGTTGACGGAGATCGTTTGATCATACATGGATATCAGTTTGGGAAATGTTGGATTCAATTGTATATTATGTTGGATGTTAAAAATAGGACATTGCGGTTAATAACTTCTTCACGATTATTATTGTTCTTCCAGTGCATGGAAACGCAAGGAAATCATGATATTATCTAGTTCAATTCTATGTAAATAAGTTGCATGGTATCTTACACGATCATATAAGCTGGAATGTCTGTTGTGTTAATTCCCTTTGTAGTATAACATGTTATAACCCTTTCAATAGTACCGATTTCTCAATGAAAGAACTGTATGTTCACGCACCATCTATAGTGTATCCCATGTATAGATCGTTATGTGTTTATGCCTTGCAGTATATATCTTCTATTTGGTAATGCATACAAACACTCATTTAATGTAAAGCTACAACTTCTGCGTGTTATATAACAAACAACATATTTCCAGTTTCGCCTTCGTGGTGGAAGAACAAGAGATCGGTATGTGTAGCACAATTTATACATCACCAGTAATATAATGGCTTTGAGGTTTCTCCGTAACGTTTGGAGAGTGTAGGTTCTTGTCCCACTAAACTCGTATCACCGCTATCTCGTTGGACTACATGTTGAAATGTTTGTGTACTAATAGTGAACCCTTTTGACTACCTATAGTCCTGCTGTTATTGAATAATCGGTTTATATACGAAAGGTTGGATAGTAGTCAATGACAGTGTTCCTTTCATTTTCGTTTCATTTACGTTTATGTTATGTGGGTTTGCTTTGGTGGTAATTTACGTTATTTGTCAAACGTGAATAGGTCCTGAGATTACTAAAAAAAAAAAAGATTCCATGCTCAACTCAAACTTTTGTTCATGATGAAATCGCAACAACAAACAGTTTCTTAATTCCGCGGCAAGTTATATATATACCGTGGGTAATGAATCCGAGCGAATATATTGTTACTTGTATTAACCTAAAACACATATACAATCTTCGAAAATAACAACCGCGGAAAGCTTTTTAACTCTCGAACAACGAAGTATATATATAATTATATGTTATACATACATCATCATCTCTGCGGTATACCGGAATTTAGATATAATCGAGAAAGCTCATCTGTCAAGTTTTAGCAAGGAAAGAAATGTTTGACTATTTTCAGGCACCATCCATATTGTAAAGCGTTGATTGGTTTATTGAGAACACGTTTCCGTTCGCCGTCAAAGTTGAAGTAAACCGTTGAGTGTGTACCCTTGGAAAGACGACGTGACAGCGTGAATCTGAGTTGGCAAGGGAGGTTATGGTAGCAAGGAAGGAGGATATACAAATGGCAATGTGATTGAAATTGATTGTACCTTTCCATTCTAGTATTCTCACCATGCGCGTAAATTCTGTTAAAGAGGTTCCTATGTTGAAGCAATTTTCTCAAAGACGGTTTTCTAATCTCAATTGAAACCACGCTTTAAATATTAACACTCGAATGCCGTTGATGTGACGATTACAATACCTTTCAAGTGTGAAGGTTTGATAAACTGAAACTCGCACGAACGTTTCCATCATGCTGCGAAAGCAGAAGATACTGGGCATGGGCACAACTCTCAGTCTGTATGCGTGGAATAGATGCGGAGAATCGTCGTCTAATTCAATTTAGCGGAAGAATTGTACGTGGCGTGGATGATTTTTAGGCCCGTTTCTTAAATCAACCCTGGTGCTATTTTAAGTATTTATATTTTTTTATATCATTTCCTTCGCGAGGATTTAATGCATTTGCTTTCAATTATTATATAAGTGATCCATTAAATTAATCCAGGGACAAAACAAGCACTTCAAATGTTTGCATTGATTTTGAAGTAGTTTTTTGCTTGTTTTTCATGTTGAGTTTTGCCAAGTTGATTGGTAAATTTCCTAAAAGAACTTTTGACACGAAGGATTAAAATTTCAGATTGACAAGTATAAATACGTTTCGGAAAATACGTAAGTGCCTTGGAGTTGCGTCGCTTTGTGTGTTTGTTTTTACCCCGTTATACCTTTGTCAGTTCCATCTGCTTAAAATACATGATATTATAGTTAATCACCGACAAAACGGACAGTGCTGCTCTGTTCCCAAATCCGTCCTACTTTCGGTTTGCTAAAGACTCGTACCGGAAGTCCGGGCGTTACTATTGAATTAGGTCATTTCCGGCTATAGTAAAAGGATGACTTACGCGCACTTGAGAACTGTATACATATTCCAATGACATTGAGTTACCTTATAACTTTCTTATTTAGAATCTTAACTTTGACACGCAATTACCCTAATAATTCCAACAGAAGATAACAATTAAAATTGCAGCTGTTCCAATTATTATAATAATACGAAAATTAAAAGTACAAAATATTGTTGTAAATTAAATGCGTTATGATTAGCTAATTGAATATCGTTAATATATCGGCCAAGCTAATGCAAATTTAACATTCTTAATTACAACCCGTCGGAATTCATACCAGCGAATGTTAAACTAATGACTTTTGCATCTTGTAGATTTGATCACAACATGAAATTGTTCTTACACAAATTAGCTACATTTCCAAAAAAAATATTTTTAAAAGCAAAGTATGCATTTTCGTGCCAGAAAGCTTAACTTGTCTTGTCAGGAGGAATGGATGGTTCCTAAACATGCATTGGCATGCACAGCTTTACTTGTCCTATTCATTTCTCCTTTCACGGTGATGCCTTCAACCCAGAGTACTAGGGTATAATTTGTGTCTTGCATAGGGTACGGTAATCAACAAGCCGTCATTGAACTACTAGTATTCCGCTGTATTCTTAAACCCAGAGTTGGAGACTTGATAGTTTTGGGATGAGAAATAATCATACAACTTCACATGATTGAAGGGAACATATAATTCAGTTTACTAGTATCGTTTCCATAATATTTATTTTTAATGTATTGGCTTTAAGGTTTATCATCGTTCAATAAACAGAAATATAATTGATTAGGGTGTGTATATATATATAATATAATTTAACTGTCTGTGTCTTCAAAATAATTGGCCTCGTGGCCCATTCAAGTTGTCAGAGCTTAATTATGTTTTAAGTATTGGGTAAAAACATTAACATGTTCCTACAAACGTGAAATCATAAACATCCACACGCAATAAATGTTCCACACGCGCAGGTGTTGATCATAAACACACGTAGATGTTCCAGTGACATAAATTTGACGAGATGCCGTCCTTTGGCCTAGGATTAGACAACGCGTATACCGTAATCCCTGACATCCTATCGAGAAGATTGCCAGCAACGCGCATTCGTGGGTTCATAAATCTTTCAAAAGCGTATGCTTTTGTCATCCCATACAGTCTAGACAATGCTGTACAGCTTAATCGACACTGGAGAGGACCAGTCAGTTTAGACTGTTAGTCATCGCTTCCCCAGGCTGGACCTTGTCAAGGAGGTTATTCAGAGCAGCTTTTATTGTGGGGGAGATCGTGGGATGCGGCTCATGCTGTCAAGAGTTGAGACTAAATCATAGCTCGATATCGAAAGTTGTCATTTTCTTCTGGAAGACAAGCAGGAAAATAGATTTCATCTATTTCCTTTCACTTCCATGACATTATATCCCTTTGCTGCCGATTTTTCAACCGGATTATAACAAAACTAATGTATGGTCTAATGTATGATCTTATGTATGGTCTAATGTATTGTATGGTCTTACACGTCAGACATTCAGACTGCGTTTCACGAAAGGGTTTTACTGTTATTCCTGGCATAACTCATAAGATACGCCGTGTTTTTACTATAGCAGGAAGTGACGTAAACATCGATTTACGCCAAGAATAACGGTACGACCCATTCGTGAAAGGTAGAGCTGGGCATCAGTATATGTAGATTTAGGCATTTATTCTGAAAATTGACATGAATATCCTCGATAATGATACCATAATGAGTGGGTTGGGACCACCGTCCGTATGGGCACGATAAAATTATTGTAGTATGTGTAATGAGTCAATAATTTGAAAGTATTAAGAAAATACATGAAAACCACTGTCAATGATTAACAATGTTGATATGTGTTTGTGGCTAGAGTTTCATGCACTGTACAGGATTATATGATAATAACTTGACCTTGTCCCGTCTCTGTGTTTGCATACGATCTACATTGGTACATGTGCGGTAATATTAAGTTCCATGAAATATACTGTATTTAAACACTGCCAAATCTCTGAAGCAGTATCCCACAGCGACGTTAAACTCCATATTCACTCATTCACTGAAGCAGTATGTGTGTGTGGCGAGAAACAATGTCATGATATCGCGCCCAGATGACTTGCTATGTATAAATTAAATAATCTGTAATATTAAAAATAATACTTTTGTCAACATGTCAATTAGTGAACTTCACATTATTCAATATCTACTTGATATACTACTCAAAAAAAAGAAACGCAACATTTTTATTTTTTATGGTACGACTACATCTTTATATATTTATATTATATACACGTAATTAGTGACCTATTTTTCTATATATGTTTCAGACTATGCAATATATACTTCAAAATGCACATTTAGTGACCTTCATTTCTTCATATGTTTCAGATTATTAAAATGATGTTCACCATCGTGATGATATACGCAGTTTGCTGGCTTCCGCTAGACGCGTTGAACCTGGCCGGGGACATCAACCCGACCATCTACGACGGCAAGCACATGAACATCATATGGATGACCTCCCACTGGCTGGCGATGAGCAACTGCATGTACAACCCGTTCGTATACTGCTGGATGAACTCAAAGTTCAGACAGGGATTTATTTCCGCTTTGAGGTGCTGCGCCTGTGGCCTTGTGAAGTTCAGGGGAGACGGGGACTCCTTGAGGATGAACCGTCAGAACACGTACTTGACCTCAGTCTCTAGGAACAGCTACACCAAGAGGTTCATAGTGAAAGGGAAAGCTTTGGACAGTGCGGAAGGGAGTCCGTTGACGGGCGGTATCCATAGACACAACAACGTCAACAACTGCCGGACGTAACGTGGATAGGAAGGAGATCAGTGGGGAAGTTCTTTTCTAACTGTGGGGCGTGTACTCGGAAAGTGTTCTGTCATATCTGTACCGAGTGAACGGAACGGCTCGAATATGCGTCCCGCGTAAGCAAGATGACGGCAAAGAGTGACCTTTAGGTGTGGGGCGTCGCTGTACTATTGAGTACAGATCGTACAGGTTCCGGAAAGTGTGCGGATTCGTTTCTTTAACAATACGGAGTACTCCGCGGGCACTGTACTGCGGCGAAAGAAAACGTCACATGAGACACACGGAGACAAAGGGAAAGAACTTGAGATTACGTACCGAGTTGATGAAGAACATGTTTTTAATGAACACCGTTCAGTGGCCAATTCAGAGATCGAGATTAACCAGTGTTACAGCTTTGTCCTGCCATTTCGCTATTAACAACTGCTACCAGTATACAGATACGTTAACAACTGCTACCAGTATACAGATACGTTGGATGCTTGCTCCAATCTGTTACTTCCATGTTTTAATTCAATTTGTAATGTTTATCATGTTTTCAGGTTTAAAAAAATGCTACTGCTTCTTCTTCATTGCATACACACTATAGCAGGAACCCGTGGTAGAATAGGTCATTCATTCATTCATTCACCTTTCTTCCTCCCCCATCTCTCTATATATAGTCCATAGGCTATTTCTCAGGAGTGTCCAGAAGTGTGATTTCGTTGCCAAGTCTATCCTGTTTCTTGATAAACATTTGTAGTTGTATATATAAGGGGGAATCCGAAATACCGTAAGACAAAGAAATGGAATGTACCACATTGCTGATCATGTTATGATGGGGGCGTATGTTTACCGTATGTTTAATCCATGGATGCGTTGGTAGTAGGAGGTCATTTGGAACCCACACTCCGCCGTAGCTATCCGCTATGTTCTGTGCTGTACCAACAACGTGGACATCATAGGGATGGAGTGTATGTGTGTCCAGTCTACAGGCCTCATCATTTTGTTCTGTGTCAGCCATGGCTCAACAGTCGTACTGTAAAAGAAATGCAAAGTTTGTTAGGGTTCATCACCAACTACCACAAATAAACCCTCTACGATATTGACCTTACTAAAAGTACAGAGATATATGCTCTGTAGAGTTCAACTCTGCTCCAAGCCTGCACTATTCGGACTGTCTATAAGTCCAGTTAGACTGTCATCACCGGAACTTGTATAAACAAGTTAGACATGTTTCAACGTTATGATCACGTCGGTAAACAGTCGGCCCTATCTGCAAACAAAGGCAATTCCTATAATCAAACTTCACCGTAGCCTACAATCTCAGCTACTCCGTGCAATTATATATCATTAAGTCTCAAACTATCGGTTGAGAAACATCCCTCGAACTCGTAGTTTTTGGTTATCATCGGTCTGACCAGACGGTTGCCAGTCTCGTGTATTAATGAGATGAAACCTATCGTCATGCAACAAGACTAACCACGTAAACCAGTCCCTCTGCGTAACGACGATCCGCATAACACTGATAGATACACGTACAACTTGTATAATTATAGATCTGTACAGAAGCTTTCTTGATTATACTTTTAAGTAATGTATGTATTACTTTAATTAATTAATGTATTTATGTATGTATTCATTCATTTCATTATTATTTATTTATTTGTAATTTGGGCTTAGTACCGCTTTCAAGATTCGTTCACTTTCATCACGGCTTCTCAGTTTAAAGGTCATATATCAATTCACTTTTTATTTAAAAATCACTATTCATCCAAATATAAAGTAATCTACGTTACGTTTAGAGCAGTTACCGTTATCCTTGCAGATTGCGAAAGCGACTGTAATACTGTGTACTAAGCCCATTGTACCTGCTGTCGAATGGGTCGTAGTCGTGGGGGTCATAGTCGTGGGACGTCTTCGTTGGCCACTAATTGGAATAGGATCTGCAGACTAATGGCATTGTCAAACACCGCTCATCAGTAGTCCAGACAGATTGACAGGATCCAGTGGTGGTGTTTCCACTGCCGCTTGCATTCATATCTGACGAGCTTGGTCGGTTGTCAGAACTAGCAATGTTCACCTCGCGATGGTCAGAAACCATCCTCGTTCAATATCATTAGTATGTTCTAGGTGTAGTGTTGGTGATTCACTAAGGGTTAAGAAACATCAAAATGGCTCTTCTAAAAATCCTCACACTCACACCCAAATCCTAACACCCAAACCCACCCCCACCCAAACCCTTTCCATTAATTGGTTTATTTCGTATCCAGATGTCTTTGCAATTGGTAACATTTTCCCGGTGGAGTTCTTGTTTAGATACCTTGTGTTCTATATCAAAAGTGAAAGAAATAATTAGGTTGAAGTCTAAATCTATGAGACAACAATCTACCATTGGCTATCAATATTTTTGAGGGATTTAGTTTATGTGAATGGATTGTATTATCTTCAGAACGTATTTGTCATCGTAAACAAACATCATGGACCATCATGGATAATATTGACGTCTACATATTTTTGAACTGTAAAGAAGAACTAGGTGGTGTTCCATTGACGGCTTGGACACACATTCTGGACACGGGGTTGCTTCTTTCTAAGTGTTCTGTCTGTACTTTCTGTCCGACGCATGCACAGTTACAATGTGCGGTGTTGATCCTTGGTAACTGCTCATGCGTCGGACAGAAAGTACAGACAGAACAGCTAGAAAGGAGACTTCCCCTGTCCAGAATGTGCGTCCAAGACTGTCAATGGAACACCACCCTAGTGTTGAATAACGAGCATTGTAATAAAGGTAGCACTACAGAGAACAAAAGTTAGGTGTCCTGTTATGTGTCCGGGCTAGGACACCTAATGTGGATGCTCAAAAATATACCAGGACACCCGAGGTGAAAGTGTCCTGCAGTGATCCTGTAGGCTCCTGTAGGCTCCTGTTATGATCCTAGAAGTGGACATCTATTGTTGATGTGTATTATGTGCTCCTTTTACACAATGAATAAATCATGTGTTAGACTTCTTGGACATTCAGCACTGTACTGAGCCTTTCAAAACATTTTTCAATTAATACTATCTACTTTCAACACCGTCGTTCAGAGTTTGAAATATGAATAAGACACAATGAGTATTATGTACACTTCTTTTTATGGAATCCTGTTATGGGTTTGTCAATTACTTTCATAGCTAAACTATTATATATCTACTATATTGTATGAGTGAACATACGTTACCTATATGTTATGACTGGAGCTAATATATTAAGCTATATCTATTTACTGTATATTTAGAGTTTGATAATACAATTGAACATCAAAACTACATACTTTATACGTGATCGGATCTAATGTCATATTACCGTTATTATCGAAAGGAAAGTATTAATGTTCAACTATATATTAATTGCAATATATCAGTGATTTTCTGTTTTAAATATATGAAAATCGTGATAAAACTGAAGAATATTTTACTAATTTTAAATGGTGAAAATTATATTAATCAGTTAATTAACAAAAGAAGTGAAAAGATGGTGAATTTAATGTTTACTTTTCCATGTATCTGTCGTTATGGTTTTCGGCGACAACTCGGGCTTTACTTTTAAAGTACAAAACTCGCAGAATTAATTGTTTCATTTTATGAGGAGTAATTTGCAAGTTTAAAGGATAGATGGCTCTCTCATCGATTTCACTTGAAATTCAAATTTCCAAACGTGTTTGCATGGCAATGAAAGCATCGATTCTTTGTCCCCTTTTTTGGATGCTTTCTATTTTACAATTCCAACGGGAGTTTGTCATCATAATTACCATATGATTGCTTCCTACGTATAACCTGGACAAGAACAAATTATCATCGGGATTCAAAGCAATCTATTCATAAGTATAGATTCCTGGTGAATCCGTGTTGTCACCCCCATGAAGTTTCGTATGATTGAAGTTCTGAATCAATGCATAACCGTGTTCCCATCATAGAAAATAAGCCTGGCTTTCTTGAACATGCCAGTACTGTTTGTGTTGTTTGTATGCAGGAACATCACGTTCGCATTAAATCACAAACTAAGACTTAACATGAAGAATTAACTTGATCCATTGCTCATTGCTCAATGCATATTGCTCAATTTGAACTTCATCGTGTGGCTTCCGATTTGCTCCAATATTACCTCGGATTTAATAATTAGAAAACGTTCGCAACATTCGGAAACATTCGCCCTTTTCCGTAGTCTACAGCAGTAGGTTGCGGAAACCGGTGAGAGGTCTCAAATGCCAAATAATGTTCGAACTTTACAAAGGAAATGTAAACACTTTCAGTGTCATATGTTGAAGTATTACATTACTAATATAATAGGTAATCCGAATTAAATCTGACCATATATACCATATCATTATATTTCTTGAAGTTCAAATTAGTGGGCATTATGGATTGATATGTTCACCGTATGACATGCCGCCTATAATATTATGAAAACCTCACATCCATATCCGAATGTATATTGGAGGTTACACGAGGATGTGCTGATTGCTTATTGCCGTCATACCAACGGAAACTTGATTTCAGTATGTACACTAATGACGTAAAACATATTATATGTTACATGTTTTGAAATTAAATATGCGTATCTGTTAAAGAGTTATTTGTTATTTGTATAATATTTTACCAATACATCCTCTAGTGTTTATTATGTATGGATACAGACAGCAAACATGCCGTGTTTAAAGAGATACTGTCTTCACCACACCGATTTGCTAGTCAGATTCAGTAAAAGTATGTATACCATACACGATACACCATCCTTTTACTGTTACAACAGCGATGTCGGCCCATCGACATGTAACATGAATTGAAATTCATGCCTTGGTAGATAAATATCTTGGAGGAAGGATCTGTCTGCATAATCAATATGGGCTGTCTAATCTCGTTGGAGAAAACTTTCAAGACCACTCGCGACAACTTCCGGTGGCTAGCCCTCGTCATTTAGTGTATAGTAT
>JAUTBX010028674.1:0-13607 GCA_032361465.1 Lepetodrilus tevnianus | reverse complement strand
TCCTATGCATAATCAACACTGTTGATTATGCTATCGTTATTACACAGTAGAAATCCACCACGTATGTGGAATAATTATCTAATACTAGTATGTGATGACCCCACCTCATACATACAAGTACATGGTATGTTAAAACTAGCCTCCATGGTTAAAGGGTTAATGTTTACTGTAGTGAAAGTACAATGAGAAGGCTGCACCCTAGTTCCCCGCACTATGATGCTGTGATGTGTACACGGGTTGTCACATGGGTTGTCACATGACCCCAAACATTGACAGTGTCCATTATCCACATTCCTGGGCAGAACAGCCATGTTGTAAACACGATCACTATCACGGTCAGTTAGAGACCCATCCACCGAATCTCACGGCTGTCAAACTCCGTAGTTGTACATGTACCGTTTGACCAGTTTCACTTTGTTTGACAAGTTTGCTCTGCACTGTGAGGTCAAACTTGTCATTTTCTCTCACCGACATAATTAACTTTAATGATGAATATTGTTTGTATAATTATAAAATATAAACAATCTACGCCATCCCCAGCCAGCAATAAACATAATATCAATGTAGGATTCATCGTGGCTTTGCTATCAGAAGTACACTCCTGGGGTGATCACGTATGGGTGGCCGATTGCCGCTGTGACGATAAGCAACAAATCATATGCTCACCGCACCCCAGAGATATACAGATAACATACTTATATCAACAGTGCATAGACCAGTGGAAATTAATAATAAATATTAAAGAGATATGTTTTGTTTTCAGGAGAACATATTGCGACGTCTCCATCTGCACATTGCTAACGACTACAACGAGGATGAATGCACCGCTCCTCACTGTCTGCCCCACCAGAAGTTCGCAATGTCTGTCTGCGACCAGGTACGTTGCACACGGCTGCTTTAAGACGGTACGTCTCGATCTGTACTCGGTTAATCACTCAACATGGCATCCTGCAGTGTCTTTAACAAGGACGTTAACATTAATTAATTATAAATTAATTATGACATGCTCATCTGATTAGTACTGATCAGCAGGTAGATCGATATTATAGTACTTTTATCATTACACATGCTATTCCTGTTATTAAAATGGTAAAGAAATATTTTATAAATATGTGAAGTCGACAATTTTCATAATAATTTAGATTACTGTCAATTGAAACTCTCCTGTCATGGGAGTTGTGAACATGGTCAATGTTGTACTTCTAGAAATACACTCCATCATTTTTTATGCAAAAAAGCTCCCAGTGATATTTTTTGAAGGAACAAACAACTGCCGGTAGCGGAAAGTAATTTGTTATTTAGCTCCTATCAATCTCGTCTGACAGTAGCCATTGGGTTTATCATCAATAAGAGTGACACGGTATTGACCCTGGGCCATTTGCTATGCTCCGATACCTCGTCACAGTAGACCGACTTATATCACGCTTGGAGATTGAATATTAATTTATGGAAGATTAATTTGACAAGATAAAGGTCAATATGTTCTGTCGTGAAATATATCACATATTTTGACCAAATTCCACATAACGGTATTCTGCGTTGAGTATGTTTTGTTTACACTCGTACATTCCTTTAGATAGTAAACAGACTAATTAGTGCATCATCAGGACTGCATATGTTTATCACCCATTTCTGACCTAGGCGAGACCACCGTATTACTATTAGGAGGTTTTACTTATGACTGTCATTCCATTGTGAAGTCGTCACTAGCCAGTGGAATCTTGTAGCATTACATACAAACTTAATAAGGTATTGTTTAATAAAATATAATTTCACCTGTGACGCTGTGTGTCTTTTGGTATCAACTACGTTCAATGTCGTTCATGTAGGTGTTTTGTTACTTCTATCAAATTGTATTGATATTATTCATATAAAAAAACCATACAGGTGAGCTCTTCCATGCAAGCCATTTTGAGAAGTTAAACAAAAAGATAATAGAAAGTGTTATAACTACATGACGATTATTTTTTCTATTTCAGGTGGTGTGTCCCTGTGGCGCCAGTTCTACGCCGCACAACTTCCAGGAGATGGTCCATTACGTGTCCGCAAACGCTCTTGTGTAAGTCCGTGTTCCACAAATAAATATGCAGTAATTATTGTTAACATGATTTCACTTTGATTTCTATTACACGTTATCTACAACAGAAGATGGCAAGGTATTCAGGCCCTCGTTCCACAGAACGGTCATAGCACCACGAGAATTGTAACTCTATGTTAATGTATGTGAGTTACGACACTCACAGCGATACAATCGTTCTGCGGAACGGATTTCAGAAGCATTAATTATCAGTGATTTAAATTAGAGACAGTTTGGTACCATATTAATTTTTATTAATTCAACATTTGAGATTTGCATGTGACATTGAGACTGTTGATGTATTTACAGGGCTCAAGCCAGAGTGATGCAGAAGAATGGAGACATGCTCCACCCGGATAGGTTCGGTCTTCTACTCAGGAGCGCCGTTGCTATGGGAGATGTCCGAGACTGCCCAGTGAGTATACAGTAATAAGATCGATGAGGTTACAATGTAATTTGAGAAACAGTAAGTCTTGTGTCATGAATTTAAAGAAATCATCATGTTTTCTGGTTATAAAGTGTACAGAACTGGTAATAACGTCGACACATCTGCAATTTCTGAACCATGTCATTTCTTCCTCCAGGGTAACTGTGGTAAGAGCGTCCAGATTAGGAGGACATTGAAGAGCTGCCCGGATGTCGGTAAGTACCCGAATACTCAGTGGTCTCCCCTTGACAATAGTGCCCATTTGTCAGTTGGCTTCATGTTCTAGGGGAAGTAACTCTTAATGTTGTATTCTTGTCCGTCATGGATAGTTTCAATGAAAATTCACAGACAATAATAGTATTATTACTTTTTATTATTATTTTTATTATTAGAGATTGTTATTATTATTATTAATAATGTTATTATTATTAATAAATTGTATTAATTACTTTCCAGTGAGTGTTGGTGTGGTATGGGACTCTGATCATCCCAGCATCGAAATGACAACGGAAGTTGCTAGAAACATTGGAACCACCATCATGTTGCAGGATGTAAGTAATTGTGGTCAATTTACGTTAAATATTGTACTTCATTTAGAAGATATTGTCATTTTCTTCTGTTTAGTACTGTTATACGGCTATAGAAACTACAACAAGATAACACAACAGGACATCTAACGAGCTGCTATTACACTACAGAACATTGATAACGATACGTTATTTCTTACATATAATCTGTCATTACAGGTGTTCCACTCGGTGCTGCTTGACATGAAGGTACTCCCGAAGCTGCACCTGGTGGGCGTGGTCTGTTACTACGGCAAGCACTATTCCACGTTCGTCTTCCACTCCAAGCTGAAGGTGTGGATCTACTTCGATGATGCCACCGTCAGAGAGGTGAGTTCCCCACAGAGCGACTCCCGAGCTCAGATACATCAAACCATCGATCAGAGCAAACAGGATTTGTCGTTATAATTTACTGCCTTGTTTAAAATATATATATTAATTAAACATTAATTTTGAGATCACTAATTAGTTGCACATAAATGCTGGAAGCTTTCACTTGAGTGGCCAGATTATGAACAAGTCTAAGGTAAATTAGTAAGGAATAGAGGGGTTTAACATTGCTGCTGTTGTTTCTCAGATCGGCCCACGCTGGGAGCATGTGGTAGAGAAGTGCATGAGAGGGCGCTACCAGCCCTTGCTGCTGCTGTACGCTAACCCCGCTGCCTGTCCTGTACCTGTAGACACCGCGCCCAAGAAGAGGACCATGGCTGATGGATACAAATTCTCACCACGTAAGTAGATGGCCTGTAGTTTGGGTTAACATTCTGTTTCTATTTCGATACTTACTTCCAAAACTCTCTAGAATATCTTGAATTATTTGAATCATATTTCTTTCTTAACAATATTATGTTTCTATTTCAATACTTACTTCTAAAACTCAATAGAATATCTAGAATATTTTAATTACCATATTCTCTTGGCCGTTTTATGAGTTCTATTTTTGTATTTCTTCACAGCCACGTATGAGGATAGTGACAGTGGGCTAGATCGGACTCACGAGAGCATTAAGAGCATGCCGGCCCGGAGGTCAAGGACACCGAACCCGGACCGGCAGCAGAATGTTGATACAGGCAGACGTTCCGTAACGCCTGGTCCTGAATCCTCGCCAGCAAGATCTATGATTGGAGAACACAAACGCCAGCCCAGCTTCCTGTTTGCAATGTCAAAGTCCGACTCTGGTACATCACATCCTGTTGTCAAGGGATCCAAGTACCGTCCAGAAAGGGAGACAATTCTGTATGGAGGACAGTCATCGGGAGACGGACCAAGTCAACGGCCAGAGGAAGATGATGACTACACTTTGTCCACAAAGGACCAGTACCGACGACCCTCTCTCAATGGATTTGATGCTAACAATCTCCCTGTGACACAGAGTGTGGCGAGGATCAGCGATTCCCAGAGGAAGGAGAGCTTCAAGAAAGGTCAGAAGAAGGTCAGGAGCGACGTGATCCGGTTCCAGGTTTCACCCACAGGAGTCCCAGCCTCTCCCCCTGCCGAGTACCCAACTGGTGAAGACGCCGTCAGCATCAACTCGGACATGGCCAGTCCCAATCAGCATCCAAACCAGCATCGCGTGATCCGACCCAAGCCGTCACAGCACACGTACGAGAACATTGACAGCATGTCACACAATCCCGTACAGTCGGGGCTGGCGACTCTTCCCAGAAAGAAGAACACAAAACCAGCTCCAGATCCCGAGTTTGACAACAACACGCTCAACAGGCAGAGTTCAATGGGAAACCTGTACATCAAGGATGCTGGTCACAAGCTTAGCCACAAGAAGACCATGCCCATACCTGTCTCGGTGCCAGTGGTGCCCAACTTGAAGTACAACCGAGATGCTCCACCTTCACAGGACACTGTTGATGGATATCCACCTCATCGACCTCCGCCTGCACCTCAGCCAATGCGGCCCCCTCCTGCACCTCCTAGCCAGGTGTCCAACAAAACAGGAGAGGTGAAGAAATCCAAATCCAAGAAGTCTGCCAAGACGGGTGAGAAGAAGAAGAACAGGAAGAACAAGGAAGACTTGGTTGACGACCGCGGTATGTATATTGACCGTGGTATGGTGGAGAACATCCTGAAGCACCAGGGAGTCAAGAGGCAGGCGTCCTCGGTCAGCAACGCCAGCTATACGAGTGGCAGCAGTATTGAGTCCGATAGCATGATCGGAAAATTACTCGCAAGTCGGAATGTTAATGGGAAACATGCACTGAGTGTTGAAATCCCGTCAGATAACATTTCAATAGGGTCGTACAAGGACTCTGGGTATGGAAGCAGTGACCGAAATAGCTCAAGTTCCACAGGAAGTGAAAATGTAAATCCTTACAATGTCTACTTCCTGTCGAGAGGAATGATAGTTCCGAACTCCATCAATAATCACCATCACAACATGTTCGATCGCTCGCTCAGCAACAAGTCCAGTCCAAGTCCCGAGAATCTGCAAGAGAACCCGACGTCGACTGGGTCTCCCAGCAAGCAGGCCCCCGAGCCAGTGAATCAACTTCATGACTCGATCCATGGCCGCCAGATTCTACACTCGATCAAGGAGAGGAGCTTTGAGGACACGCTGAGAGTGTCGCCTCGAGCCTCACCTGCCTCCTTCCTCGAGGTCAAGACAGCGGTGGAGGTCTGTCGACAAGGACGACCGGTCAGTCCTGCTCCGAGTCCAGTTCCAGTGATTGCAGAACCCACCACGCTGCCAGTCCAGAGAGAAGGTAAGACATGGAACTGTACATCTTTATACAATCAATTTCTTAGCAATTATAATTTAAATAATTTTCTGTCATTCTCAGAAATTTTAAGTAATTCATTGTTAAGCTTGATGAGTTAAATAAAGTAATAAACATTTTTTTCTTGAAGTTTTACGAAACCTCAATTTGCTAATGTGTTGTTTTCAGTGTCTCCCGGGAATGATCCGTTCCTTGTCCAGTGTCGGAAGTCAGATGACTTCATGGACCAGTGTGTCCTGGCAGAGACAGATGGCAAGCTGGAGGATGCCTACACCTACTGTGAAACTGCTATTGGTGGGTAGCTGCAGAACTCCTCCCGATCTCATTGTCGGCCATTGTACAAGATTCATATCAGTTTTACCAAGTTCATTGACAAACAAACTTACAATGTTTTACCCTTACCATGACAGGTTGTCTGCGGGAGTGCATGTCCTTGAAGAACATCACCCACCAGTCTCTGGTCCACGCACAGAGGAAGCACAATGCGTGTGTCCTGAAGTGTCGCAACCTTCAGATGAGCATGAGTTCCAGGTCCTCGCAGAACAGACCATCGGACCCTGCCCTCAATAGCAGGTATGATGATGATGAAATCAGACAGTATTATATTATTTTTCCTTAATAATGTTCAGATTCCTGTTATGGTAATAACATTTTAACTAGTTGGTAAATAATGATTATGAATTGAAATCATTGAAAATATTTCCTATGGGTATTGATGTAATATAGAGTTGTCTCCCTTTGCAGGCTGATGGTGAACGGCACTGATTCAGAGACGTCCAGTCAAGATGGCGGTTCAAGTCGTATCAGTGGTTCCAGGGAGAGACTGGAGAGGTCGAGTGTTCCAGCAGTGTTCCAGAGTGACAGTCTCGTGTCTCACCACCAGGGAGACAGTCTCGTGTCTCACCACCAGAGTGACAGTCTTGTGTCTCACCACCAGGGAGACAGTCTCGTGTCTCACCACGACAGGCAGGGCAGTTCTAGCAGCTCATCTCACTGCAGGCAAACCAGCTCGTCTCTCGTGGACGATCGGACTTCACATTCTGGAGTGACTCGTTCCAACTCTGATCAGTTTAGTCATAATGATTCCATCGTTCATTCTCACACGGACAGTAATCTCTCCACCAAGTCTTCATTCTCATCCACTCATCGCACCGGATCTCAAGAAAATATCATAGACATTTACGCCACTCTTCCCAGGCGGACAAGTAAGAAAGCAGCAGAAACAAAGTCCAAAGATGTCGATGTGTATCAGTCGTATCTTAACAAGCAGAAGTCGTTGAGTAACAGTTTACACGTGGAGCATGCACGGACATCTTCAGGCTCCAGTACTGCTAATTCATCACTGGAGGGACGCGAGTCTGATTCAGGGAGCTCCACAGGAAGGTCAAAGTTGAGTCAGTCTGAGATTCGGGATCTTCTTGAGAGGAACTATGTGAGAAGGCATCATGACCAGATCTCCCATAGAGTACCAGCTCGAGAAGGCCCTCGAGTGCAGCCACAAGGCAGTGTTTCACAGTCTAGTCTACAACAGTTTCATCATCAACATCAGCAGATTCAGCAGCAACCTCAACAAATCCATCAACAACAACTGCAGCAGCAGCAGCAACAACAGCAGCAGCAGCAACAGCAACAACTACTGCTGCAACAGCAACAACTGCTGCAGCAACAGCAGAAGCAACAACAACTGCAGAAGCAACAACAACAACAACAGCAGCAGCAGCAACAACAACAACAGCTGCAGCAACAACAACAGCTGCAGCAGCAGCAGCAGCAGCCATTGAATCAATACCCATATCCCCAGCCTCAGCTGTCATCATCCTCAGCCAGGATAGCCACTGAGATGAACCGAGCAGGAATCCTGTCTTCAGAGGTTGGTAGACAGCAGCGGCCCCTGGGCAATCAGCACCACCAGCCAGTAGACCGCCCTAGCTCTGCACTGGCCACCGGGCCCAAACCACCCACTCAGCAGATGTACAAACCAGGCATTCCCCCCAAATCGGTGTCGCTGGGCGGTCGTGGAGGGTCAGGCGGGATGCCTGCCCGAGGTGCAGTGTACTCCAGCCAGTACCTGACCGCGCAGTCGCAGTGCCGCCCCATGGAGAGGTCGTCGTCACAGCCCGACTGTCAGAAACTTGTAGACTGCTCGCTCGCTAGTACCCCAGGTACTTACTAACCTACATATAGCATGTCTCCCGGCAAACACACTGCTTCCATCTAAACCCTCTCGCATAACTCATCATCATATACATTCACGTAAAATATTAATATTTAAAGCTATCTACAATTTGAATACACATATTTTCATAAATATGTTGAATCGTACAATTTAAATGATATATAAACCTTGAGAACCTTATGAAGCAGTGTGTTTGCTCCAGTTCCACATGTGTGGCATCATGAGATTCAGATTGTCCTTGTCCATGTCTGTGTCCAATAGTAGCATCTTTCTATAGAATATTAACCAAGCTATATATAACATATTAACCCTTCTACTTACTCATTATTCCAACCATAGCTAATACCTTTAACGACCATCTCGAAAACTAACGCAAACTCTTTATCATGGCTACTATTACTACCTGTTGACATTGGTCACATGTGGTGTGAGGTAACTGCCACTAGGTGGCTCTGAGCGAGGTCAAGGAGACCTCTGCCCTGGTTCAGGTATTCAGTTGTTCTGTGCTTGCTTCTGCAGATCGACGTAGTCCCGTTCCGCCTCGATCTCGGCGGGATGTTTACCCATCCTCCGCTTGGCCAGGCGAACAACTCTCGGCCATGCGCCCTAATTCGGCAGTAAGTATGGTTGACCCTCGGAATAACACCCCTTCCCTTGGTCCTTTGGCTTTGTTGTTGTGAATCCCAGGATAGCATTACGTCGTTGTCCTTCAATACTGGCTGTCGAGAGTCATCACAGATGGTAGCGATGAAGGCAGACGTAATGTTGTTGTGTGGGTTGCATCACTAATATGTGTTGTTTTCGCATGATTTTATTTCTGCATGATCTTCTGCTGTTAGGTTAATTGCAAATGGATGAACGATTCCCGCAGCGATGTTAAACTCCATATTCACTCTCTCACTCTGCTGTTAGGTGTGTGGCTGATGTATTCGTTGTCAGCATTTGAATTTTGTTACCTGGCTTCTTCACACAAATGCTTCTAAACTTCAATTACTATGTTTGGGATTTACTCTGTGGTTCATTGCATTTTTACCTAACATTGTGTGTGGTGTGAATTTGGTTTTGGAATTATTTTGTAACTTATTATTCCCCAGAAGTCTTTCATATCCCATGTCCCCAATGCAGCTACATTTCTGCTTGATTTTATTTGCATGTGAATTGCCCTTGGGACACTCCTTTGAAAATATTTCCCCATATAGAACATTTAACTCTCTCCCTGCTGGATTAGGCACAAGCACTGCTCGTTATGGCATCTCTGGTTGCCTTCAGCATGGAGAACGTTAAAACAGTGATAATTATATATATATACAGTATATGTGTGTGCATGTCTGTTTCTGTGTATTCCATTGATTTTATCTGTTCCTAGTCTGTGTGTTTTTTTGTGTATTAACACTTTGTAACATCCCTAACACCATATAATAACACTTTAACAAAGAACTGTTTCTGACCATCGGCTGACCGGCACCTCCCACTTCACCTCACAGCTTGTACTGTTGCACGGTGTCCCAGAAACTACGCCTAATTGTTTGACTGGACCAGTCCAAGACTGCGTCCAGGGGTTGTGGTGGTAGTGACTGCAGACATCATTGCTGTCATTGGATTCAGTAGACATTCCTTTCATGAGGAAAAAAAACAAAAGTTTTAATGGATACAAACTTTTTCTTGTTTTTCATAATTATATAACAAAATTATATTACTAGTATTTTCTTCTAAATCATGATGTCCGAACCATCAATAATATTCATGTTATTGTAAATTATTAAAAAAACCTTTCATGAAAGTTAAAAAAAAATTGTTTATCTTGTTGTTAATTATTGTTATTGTTCTTGAGCACAAACTCTATTGTATTTGTGGCGGTACGGCCATTATGTAATTGAAATCATTGGCTGCGTGTGTGTATAATGCTGGGTGCATACTGACTGGCTGGTTTTGTTCGCGTGTCCATCATTTTATGTCCATTTACCATCATCCTGTTGCTTATACTACTTATAGAATGTTCTACTATAATAGCCGCTATACTAAAATCTATGGATCTAGTCAGCTGTTCTATATTGTAAGCTCAGTAGTTCAGTCATTGACAAGTTAAATTGACAGATTATGAAGTCGCATATATCTTAACAAAGTACTGGTATTTATTTCAATGATATGTACATTTTCTCAGTGGATTACATTATTAATAAAATTTGGGGCGACTGTTGTATTACAACACAATGGTAGGTCTATATACAGAGGGTTAAAATAAAAATAGAAATTATTAAGTTACTGTATTGCAGTGTATGTTTTTCTAATTTTTCTAACAGATGTATTTTCTTCTAACAGAGCCAGCCGGATTTGCGCAGTAGTCAGCTTCTGACCAACGGTCAAGCAGGAAGTCTGACCAATGGGAAGCCAGGAACTCGGAGCAGCTGGGACAGCCAGGAGGAGGTGGATGAAGTCAAACAGAGCGTCAGCGTCCGCGCACTCGCGTCACGATTCGAGTCGGTCAGTGTTGAACCCCAAACACGCAGAAACCCTGTCAAGAAGCACGTCTCAGACGTCGGATTGAGACAAAGAAGCAAGTCAGAATCGAACTTTGTCGTTCAAAATCCCAAGTCAGTTCTGAAGAACAAGAAGGGCAAACCTAATCGGACTATGAGAAAATCGGTCACATTTTGTGAAAACATCGCAGATGTTGCTAAGCTGGACTACAGTGGGTATGCATCCGCCGTGGAGACGTCATCAGCTGCTGCCAGAGTCAGCGACCGTGCGTACTACAGCGACGACGAGGATCGGTATAGCCAGAAAGTGAGCCGTGGTCTGACCCCGGAGATGGAGGACATGGACAGTTCTAACAGCGACGAGAGTGCACCAGCCGGACTCCAGGCTGACCAGCTGTGTCATCTCTGTAGCAAGCGCGGGGTTCAGGACGGCAGTCAGTTCTGTGTCAACTGTCAGTTCTATATGAACCGTATGATGCCAACCATGAATTAATGTATATGGTTGATGCCTATTGTTCATATTACACCTCAGAAAAGCGTCAAATTTTTATGAACCATATCATGCCAACCATGTAATAAAACCATCAGTTCTATTTGAACATGCACAATACTATACAGTAACTGACATGGTTGACCTATTGTTAATGTGGACGCTGATGAATGTTGTCGTTTCATTGTTGTTGGTTATTAAGAACATTTTGAAAAACACTTTTCCAATTTGGAATGTTTTGAATACTGTTTGAAAACATATCTTAAATACATTTTGCTCACTTGTTATCATAGTTATTTTTCATCCATGGAATGTAGCCGACTACATGTGCTATTTATATTTGCTGACAGAAGAACCTTTTTAGCAATTTTGCTGTTTTCAGAGATGTACATATACAGTTTTGTAAAGACGTTAGTTATTCTCTTACCCATGTTATACAGAATAATTCGTCCAATCAGCAGCAACTTCGTCCAGGCGGAAACGCCCGATATTGCCTTTGTCCAATCTGTCCAACACGCTGTCTACGCGAGAGCTATGCATGCTGGTCCAGACCGTTGACATGGTTACGGCACGCCATGTTCTGCCTTACTGTCGTTACAAGCTGGTTGTTTTATATAGTCTACATGTAATTGTACAAACACTAGGGCTGGGCTTTGTTAGGGTACTGGGAGATATCTTCTCATGTAATTAGTTCTACTGCAGCTTCATATCATATATTTTCCATGTTTTCATTGTTGTACACTCATATGATGAGACTTTTTTATGGAGATTCAAATTACACAAATGTAAGACGTAATTATATATATGTAAATATATATATTAAGTGTTGTCTACTGCCATATTTGGTCAAACCAAAGATCTGAATTACACTTGTAATTGTGTATATTTTATGTTTATTTTGAAGCTTAGCTTAATATTTGAATTGTAAAAAATCTTATATATTGTTTAACATGTTTAACGTTTGTTGAAAACCCTGTTGTACATATTACTATCGTAAGTTTATACTGTAGTCTTTATTAGAAGATGGAGCCTTCCAAAATGCGTGCACATGGTACAGGGTATGCGACAGGTATCTAATCCAGGTGTACAGATTCTGAACATTCAGTCATGACATATCATGCGTTATTCCATGACTAGTAATTTATACTCCATTTGATATGACCTCTCACAGAACTCAGATCAGTCAGATATGAACCTATGTGTCATACATTGCGATATACGTCCATAGTAAACCTACTGTATGTCCATCAAACTACTAGTATCTAGGAAACAGTTTAGGTATGATATGGACCCATCTCACAATGTCAGATGGGTCCTATATGGACCAATCTCAGTGTTAAGATGTGAGATGGGTGAGATGGGCTATCATCAACCTTGTCTCAACAGTTGTCCATTTTGTTTTATATTCCAACAATGCTGCATACATTGCAACTCTTCAAACATATCATTTCCATTTTGTCCTTGCGTACACACAAACATAATGGTTGATTGAGAATACTGCGGCTAAATACTACAGCTAAGATTATCATTATTATATTCAATTAATAATTTCATTTATATGCAACAGAACCCTATAGTAGCAGTAGAGCTGTGGTAATATTTCAATGGGGAAAAGATAATTAACATTATACTGCAATATTAAATGTAAGGATTCAAATGTTTATAGTGAAAATCATGTTTACAAATACTACTCTAGTATATGTATGCTATCATTACATGATGTTTACAGGATCATTAACTTCCCATTTCCCTGCTACCGGTCAATGAAAATCTTTGGATATTTGTAAGATGTACATCTTTTGCCACTTTACAATTCCTTTTCTAATTTTCGTTTCATAGATTCTATTGAAAAGGAAATAACAAACCATTGTTAAAGTATCGGTGGTTAAAAAGATGATATTTTACTCTATGAAGAACATTCCACATTATACAGAACAGAAGTATACTGGATAGGGAGGCAATAGTATTAATACATTTTGAGAAATATCCTGAATATGATTTGAAAATGACCATTATGTTTGTGTTTATTCATTCCTTGAATCAGGCATGTCAACAATTTATCAGGCTTCGTCATTTCACATATCAATAAAAATAGATGAATACACTTCGGTGTCACATTATTTGTTAACACCTTAAGTTCCAGCCAGAATGGAGAAAGAAACCAAGAGGACTGCCAATATGATCCAAATCCAATCAAATATAGGAGCGGTACCCAAAGATACATGAGACATGTTTCTACCGAACTAGGAAACAAGTTGCCTTCAACAGTATCCGGAGACACATATGGAGGACAATAAGAGATGGCATAAAATCATGTCTGCGGAACCTGCAGAGTAAACGTGTAGAATTTCTGTGTGATCAAGTGACACAATATTAAATAATATAAATAATAATAACGATACATTTACATTTCAACAAATCAAATCTTGAAAGCTTATTCATAGCGTCTTGTATATTCAACAATATTCAACAATGATGAACATCAATGTTTTCTAGACAATCGCATCATGTTTATATATCGATAATGGCTAATGATATATCGGACACTCTAATAGTTCGAACACCTATTTTTTTTTGGCCTATTGAACCACTGCACTATCACCTTATGCAGAACAAGATCATATTGCATTGGACATTACAGCTGGTATAAGATATCCTGTCC